>JAQFZU010001578.1:0-12716 GCA_034696185.1 Henia vesuviana | reverse complement strand
GCACTCGATTGGGCGCACAAATTCAATAACACGAACATAGTTGAACTTCTCGAAGCTCACATAACAGCTTGCGAAGCATCGTATAGCGATACATCAGAATTAATCAAAATGTCGAAAGATTCTCATGTATCAGAAGAAGATAAAGAACTTTTGAATATTTATCATCACGGATTCGATGATGAGAAAGTGGATATCGATTTAATTATGTGTCTTCTTTATAAAATTCACACGAGTCAAGAAGAAGGTGCCGTCTTGATATTTTTACCGGGCTATGACGAAATTGTGGGTTTACGAGACCGAATTTTATGCGACGATAAACGATTTGCTGATTCATCCAAGTAATAAATTTTTTTAAAAATTAAAAATTTTGATTTTTTTAATTAAAATATTTTATTCCAGATTTATTTTATACACTTTGCATTCGAATATGCAATCCGTCGATCAAAAAAAAGTATTCAAAAACCCACCGCAAGGAGTGAGAAAAATAATTTTATCGACTAATATAGCGGAAACAAGTGTAACAATAAACGATGTTGTTTTCGTTATCGATTCGGGCAAAGTTAAAGAAGTGAGAAAATTAAAATTTTTAAAAATTAAAATTTAATTTTTTTTAAATTTTTTAAAAAGAAATCGTACGATGCATTGACCGGAGTTTCCACTTTAAAAGCCGTTTGGATCTCAAAAGCGAGTAGTGTTCAACGTAAGGGACGAGCTGGACGTTGTCAACCGGGTTTATGTTATCATTTATTCAGTAGAATTCGTTTTCGTTATTTACAAGAATTTCAACAACCCGAAATTCTCAGATTTCCATTACAAGTTTGAATAAATTATAATTAATTACATTTTATAAAAATTTCATTTTTAAATTATTTTTCTAGGAATTGTGTTTAAATACGAAATTATTAGCGCCACCCAACACACCGATAGCCGATTTCTTATCCAAAGCACCCGATCCACCCGCATTTATGGTGACGAGAAATGCCGTTCAATTACTTAAAACCATCGACGCATTGGATCCGTGGGAAGATTTAACCGAACTCGGACATCATTTATTAGATTTACCCATCGAACCACGATTGGGGAAAATGGTTTTGTATTCGGTCGTATTGAAATGTTTGGATCCGATATTGACCATCGTTTGTGCACTCGCGTACAGAGATCCATGTTAGTATTTCATTTCATTTTTATTAAATTTTTATTAAATTTAAAAATTATTTTAGTCGTTCTTCCCGCTCAACCTTCTCAAAAACGAGCCTCGGCCATAGCCCGCAAGAAATTAGCGGCCGGTACGTACAGTGATCACATGGCATTGTTACGAGCATT
The DNA here is from genome assembly GCA_034696185.1 of Henia vesuviana. Classification (NCBI taxonomy): domain Eukaryota; kingdom Metazoa; phylum Arthropoda; class Chilopoda; order Geophilomorpha; family Dignathodontidae; genus Henia; species Henia vesuviana. Next base: position 11,393 of record JAQFZU010001578.1, on the reverse strand, counting down.
TCAAGCGTGGCAAAAAGCACGAAGCGATGGTTGGGAAAGAGCATTTTGCGAAAAGAATTTTCTCTCAGCAGCTACGATGGAAATTGTGGTTGGAATGAGGTAATATTTTAGTGTAATTTTTTTTTAAATATTAAATTGAAAAATTGTGAATTTCAGAACTCAATTATTGGGACAATTAAGAGCATCTGGATTCGTGCGAGCGCGAGGTGGTGGTGATATCCGCGATTTAAATTCAAATTCTGAAAATTGGGCCGTCGTTAAAGCCGCTTTATGTGCTGGAACTTACCCTAATTTGATTCGCGTCGATCGCGAACGTATTCAACTTATGACGCAGTATTTAATGATTTTAAAATAAAAATTTAAAATTTATTAAAACGATTTATTTTATAGGAAAGAAAGTAAAGTTCGATTTCATCCATCGACAGTCTTAAGCGAATTACCCAAATCAGCACGAACCAGTGTCGCCAGTAGCCACTCACAAGTCGTCGAATCGCTTCCATCCGATTGGTTAATATACGAAGAAATGACTCGAGCTGGACGATTAGCTCACGTTCGTTGCTGCACACTCATAACACCAATAACAATCGCATTATTTGCGGGACCAGCTCGACTCCCGCATGATGCCGTGACAGAGGCCGACAGCGGTGCGAGAGGCGACGGGTATCAGGATAACGACAGCGACAGCGAATTTGAAGAAAAAAACGAAAGTCAGAAAGCGATGCTTAAAATCGACGATTGGGTCTCTTTTCGTGTCGATTCAGAAGTAAAAAAATAATTAAAATTAAATTATTAAGATTAAAATATTTTTAAATTCAGGCCGTTCATTTGGCATTGCAATTACGTCAAAAATGGCACTCGCTTTTCCTCCGACGCATGCGCGCTCCGTCTAAACCCTGGTCTCAAGTGGACGAAGCAGTCGTTCGAACTATTATAAATATTCTAAGTAGCGAAGAACAAGCATTAGGTCTTCAACAGCCTTTGGGGATCGGTCAACGACCACGACCGATGGGTAATGGTTAATTTTAATTGTTAATAAGGCATTCCCCTGCACGCTTTGCTTTTTACCTCGTTAGCTACAGATTATTTTTCGAGCACTCCTGCAACTGGCATGCGTCGATCTTCAGTTGATAATAACGAATCGTGTGAGGATTTTGTGCCGCAAGAATCAAATCGCTTTGCACCCAGACCTCAGAACCAAATATTTGTATCTGCTTCACCGCCTAAAAAAAAAGAATCTTCACGTAACATTTTGCAATTGATTTAGATTTTTTTTTTAACTAATATTTTAAAAATATTTTTTAAAATTTGAATTTAATTTTTTTTTAAAGGGCTTTCGCGAGGGTCCGACGAGAGATCAGATTCGAGTTCGATTCGATCGACGAGTAGCATTTGTGGGTCTACGAGTATTAGTCCATGTCCGAGTCCTCCTGGTTGTGCTGATAAAGAGATTTTGGGCTGTTCAGCTTCGGGTTCGAGTTGCAGATATTATATTATTAAATCGAATAGTCAGAAAATGATCGAAGTTTCATTGATACGTGGTGTGTGGGCTTTTACGCCATCGACTGAACGAAAGTTACAGAAATCTCTAAAAGTAAAATTCTAATTGAAATTATTTTTATTAAAATGTTTTTATATTTTTTAATTTGGCATTTCAGGAAGGGAAAACTTTATATTTGATTTTTTCTGTGCAAGGAAGTGGACATTTTCAAGGTTATGCGCATTTGACATGCGATTTAATAACTGAAAAGATATCGGAGTTTTCAGCGCCCAATTTAGGACAAGTTTATCGAATCGAGTGGATTAAAAGGTATTTAAAAAATAATAATAAAAATTAATTAAACGATGGAAATTAATTTTAATATCGGTTAGGGCTAACGTTCCATTTCAAAGTACACGACATTTACAAAATCCGTGGAATGAGAATCGAAAAATTCAAATTAGTCGCGACGGACAAGTAAATTTTAACAAATTTAAATAGTTTTAAATATAATTTAATTTGTTAAAAATAATAGGAAGTTGAACCGAGTGTTGGCGAAGCTCTATGTAAATTATGGGACAAAGTTCCAACATTTACACCGAAAGGTTCATTATTATCGCAAATGAAGGAACAATTCGATTGTCGAGACGATGACGAATCCAACTGTTTGAATGTAAAAAATGTTCAACAGTTTCCAGGACGACCTATTCGTGGTTTTCAACATTCATCGGCTGCTTTTAACTGTAATTCATCGTATTCCAATAATTCGGTGTTTAATTTTTTCCCTCCGTCAGTAAATAGACAGAATTCTCATTCTAATAAGTAGTATTTTTCTAATTCTTGTTTTATTCAGTTTTACTTTTGTTTTTATTACTGTAATTTTGGTTATGCATGAAATTTAAACTGTAATTTTTAAATGTAAATAATTTTTTTAACCACCATTTGGTGATGAATATTAGTGTTTTTTCAATGTATCTTTACTTGTAATAAATTAAATAAATCAATGTTCAACAATGAATTTCCTAATTCAATTGCATTGTTAACGATAAGAAATAAAAGAATAGAAAGTAAGCGCAAGATGTCGCCACAATCGATCGTCATGCAGCTGACACAAGAGTATGTAAATAGGAAAGATCTAAAGAAAAGTCTAGAAATTTATTAGTAACGTTTTTAGATGCAATTTTGCGAATGAAATACTCTAGTTTTTAAGACGAGTGAAATAAAGGGTAAGGCAGTAAGACATTCCCTTTCGTAGAAAAAGCTAAAAGAATCAGTAAGAATAAATCGATCCAAGAAAAACGAATGAAATCGCTTTTCTTTTTAATCTCTTTCTCTCGATTAGGTGCATTAACATGACGAACGGATTGAATCCTCCACTCAAATTCAAATGGCTCGAACATCTAAATGGTATGTGGGTTCACGAAGATTGCAAGGGTATAACCGATCGCCAAGATACGAGAATTTTGTTCGAACGATTGGTCACATTCAAAGTAAATAGTTGATGCAATTTAAAAAAATTTAAAATTTAATTAAATTATATTTTATTATTTATTAAAGGAAGTAACTGTGATGCCTCAACAAGTATTACACTTAAGAGGACCCGCATTACCCGACTACGAACACGATAACATCAGCCATGAGGAACAGGAACATTATTTAGATGCTTTATTGACAAATCAATTAACGTTGGCTAGAACAGTTTGCTCCGATTCACCGTTCGCACTTCTTTTGAGACAGAAATTAATGATTTTGCAGCGAATATTTCACGCAGTTTCGACTAAATTCCATGATAAAGAAAAGGTTTTTATTTAAAAATTTTAAACATCATTTTTAATAATATAATCAGTTCTTTAAACTCCAGACGCGGCATCATTCAGGGATCGAAGAAGATGGTTTAAATTTGGATATTGACAAAAGTGGTTTGTCCAAAAATCGATGTGGAATGGAAGTGTTAATCGAAATGGGGGTTAAAACCGGAATGAGTTTATTATTTGCTTTGCTTCGACAAAATTGGCAAACTTCAACCCAAAGTGGTAATATAACAATAACTGAATTTTGAATAAATTTATTGCTTAAATGAAACTGATTTTAATTTTAGGTGGCATTAACTTATGTAACGAAGTATTGAAAACTGCTTTAGATGTTGTAAATGCTTTACCTCCGTTATCATTAGCAAACGAGAGTAAAATCCCTACAATGGGAATGGATAGTTTGAACGAAGTAACAAGGTTTCTTCGATTAGCCACATTACCCAATTCGGGAGCCGATTCGACCGGTAAACTTTTAGCTTCGGAATTGCTTCTAGGTATGTAAATAATCTTATTCAGATCATTATTTTTTACAATTAGTTAATTTAAATCAATTGGTTTAGGGTTGGCCACTCAAAGAGGCTCGTTACGTTATTTATTAGATTGGATCGAAATGGCTTTATGCGCTTCTGTAACCAATGACAATATTCATCAAACAACTGGCTACATTACTTATTCTTTTTTCGTTGATGTTTTAAAACAAATTAAAACCTCTATTGTAATTTTAATCGAGAACCACTCAAAATCAGTTATTACTGATTTTTATTTTTTATTTTTAGGGCAGTTCTGATAAAATTTGTTCAAATTATCAATTTACAATCGGAAATCAAGGTGTCATTCCTTTATTCCAAGCTGCCATGTGTTTAATGGACGAAGTGTGCAAACTTGCTTCAGATTATGCAAAAAGCTGTGTTTACAGTGACGAAAATCGCAACGGTGCGGTAGAAGATAATAGCAATACAATAATATCGGAATACAGTGAAATCTACGTGTGGGGTAGCAATAGTAGTCATCAATTGGCCGAAGGATGTCACGAAAAAATGCTGCAGCCAAAGAATGCCAAATATTTCGCAAATGCTCAACAAGTAATGAAAATACCAATCAACATTTACCTATATTTCTAATTATTAAAATTTATTAATAGGTCGAGGCGGGCCAATATTGTACTTTTTTAATCCACGCTGAAGGATCAGTGAGTGCGTGTGGAAAAGGAAGTTACGGTCGATTGGGACTTGGAGACTCGAATAACCAATCGCAACCGAAACAATTGACATTCGATTCGCGTGTTTTTATCAAGAAAATATCGTCGTCGAAAGGATCCGATGGTCACACACTCGCTTTGACTGCCGAAGGTGAAGTTTACAGTTGGGGCGACGGCGATTACGGGAAATTGGGACACGGAAATGGTTCGACGCAAAAATATCCGAAATTAATTCAGGGTCCATTACAAGGTAAAGTTGTTAAATGTATTTCTGCTGGATATCGACATTCGGCTGCGGTAACCGAAGACGGTGAATTGTATACGTGGGGCGAAGGTGATTACGGACGATTGGGTAATTGAGTTTAATTAATTTTCCGAGAAATATTTTATAAATTAAATAAATATATTTTAGGTCACGGGGATAGCAGTAGTCGTAATTTACCAACTTGCGTTAAAGAAATCAGTAATGTCGGTCAAGTTGTGTGTGGGAGCTCACACACGATCGCCATTTCGCAAGAAGGAAGAACGATTTGGTCTTTTGGGAGTGGCGATAATGGTTATTTACATAGTTTTAATAGATTTAACAATTTTTTAATTAATTATTTTTGCTGGTTATAGGCAAATTGGGTCACGGTGACACGAATCGCGTTTACAAACCTAAAGTAATCGAAGCTCTTTGCGGTGTTTACATTCGAAAAGCTGTTTGTGGAAGTCAGTGTTCGCTAGCATTAACTTCGGCTGGTCAGTTGTACGCATGGGGTTGCGGTCCGTGTTTGGGTTGCGCATCAGCTGAAGCAAGTTTTCTCAGACCCAGACTTGTAGACGAGTTATCGAACGTTAGAATTGTTGACATATCGTGCGGAGACAGTCACGTGTTGGCCCTGAGCCATGGTATATTACATTTATAAAAACTAAAAATAGAAAATTAAAATATTTTATTCAGATAACGAAGTATACGCGTGGGGTAACAACGCGATGGGCCAGTGCGGTCAAGGCCACTGTACGAGTCCCATATCAAGACCGAAGAAAGTGATCGGTTTAGACGGAATTCCAATTCACCAAATATCAGCTGGAACTTCCCACAGTATCGCTTGGACGGCTTTACCAACCGATCGACAAGTCGTTGCTTGGCATCGTCCGTTTTGTGTCGATCTTCAAGAAGGAACTTTTACATTACTTCGACAATTCCTCGAACGTTATTGCGAAGGATTTAATAAAACATTACCACCACCACCTTTTCCAACTGCCGAGTATTGATATTTAATTCGATTTTTATTTATTAAAATAATTAAAAATTATTTTATTATTTATTTAGTGAACATCATCATTTTGTGCTTTTATGCTTGAAGCTACTTTCAACTCATTTATCGCTAGCTTTAGCTGGCGGAATTGCATCGACTGTGCTAGGCAATCAGGCCAGACCTTTGAGACACTTATTATTTCGTTTAGTCGATACACCGACCCCGCAATCAGTTCAACAAGCGGTCAGCGATACGTTGTCTATAGGAGCACCCCTTTTATTACCACCGCTACGTGAACGAATGGAAGTTTTGCAATCGTTGCTTCCACAAGGACCCGATTGGTGGGAAAGTCTATCGAAGGGTCAAAAGATGCAATTGGCCATTGTTTTAACGAGTTTAGAGGACAGTACTCATGTGGCATCGTTGTTGGGATACTCGAATCAATTAGATGGAGACCCAAATCACACTGCTTTTCAAGATATGCATTTAGCCGAAGTGTTGATGAAGACTTTACTCAGAAATTTGGGGTTCCAAACGGTTAATAAAATAAATATTTTCAATTTTTTCGTTTTTATAAAATTATTATTTATTTATTTGTTAGGAACAAGCGTTTAACGAATTGGAGAAAAATAGTGATAAGGTTAAAGTGACTGTAATTCGAGATGACGAAACTCCACCAGCTCATTTACATAAACTTCTTTCGTCGCTTCAAAAACATTTACTCGCTTTCTGCTTTCGTAATGCCAGCGAAGAGATGCAAATTGCACCGAGTATTTTAGTTCTTCAAAAGCATTTATCGTTACTGTTGCCATTAGCTGCTGATATTATGCGTCGTACTTCGTGTCTACTTAGAAATGAGATACTTCGAGCCAGTCCGAATATACTCGGCAGATTAAATTGTAATTAATAGAAAATATACATTTTAATTTGAAATTTTAATTTTTTTTTTAATTTTTAGGTATTGTAACGCATTCACCAGCAGGTTCCATGTTGGCAGTTGTTATTAATTCTCTCTTACTACTTCCGGTTTTATGTGTGCGGCCTTTATTATACGATTTACTTTCTCTTTTGCCACACATGGATCAATTGAATTGTAATTTACCAGCAGCCTCACTCATCGAGGAACAAGAACTGGAATGGTCGTGTCAAGGTGTGGCTGAAAATATTTTACAAAAAGAACAGCAATTAAGTAGAGCTGCTCGTGGTTGGATTTGGATGATCGATTTGGAATTGACGTGCAGTCTTTTGGTTGGTCGATGTCTCGGTGGGATGTTGATCGGATGTCCGGTTTCGAGGGAAGAAAGAGATACGAGCGGTTGGTTGAGTAATAGAATATTCTCCAATGGATTGGAAGGACCCGTTAGAGATATTGGTATAAATTTAACTTTTTTTAAAAACTTTTTGTAATTATTTTTATTTATTTATTTATTTAGATCGAATAGTGGCAGACGTTCTCGTTGCTATTTTTTCTGGTTCTGAAGAGAATCTACGTTTAGATCGGGACTCTAAATTGAATTCAGATGTGAAATTGTTGTTAGATATTGCTCTTGGTCATTACTCGAAAGATGTTCCTCATAATTGGAATAAAACTATGATGGAATATGCTAAAAGCAAAGGTTTAAATTGAGTTTTAAGTCGATTGATTATTTTTTTAATTTTATTTTTAGACTTAGATACTGCAGATATTGTTGATGAACCACTTTTAGATCGAGTCACATCGTTTCTAATGAGTTGTTTGATGAAACATTGCGGATTAATTAATTTATTATTTGAAAAACCAAGGTTTGAAGATTAATTAAATTGTTTTAAATTTTTTTTATTGATTAAATTCATATTTAGACATCCGATTCCAAAACCATTGGCTGAAATTTACCAAATGGTATTCAAAGTTCGTCGAAGTCTTTTATCGTGCAAAATAACTCAACCGAATCAAATACAAAATCAAGGCGCCGAAAGTCCACATTCGGATAAGAAAAGTAAATCCCGTGGCGAAGAGTCGGAAGTACACGGTCGAGACACCGAACCCGAAACCGAAGTGGAAAATTCGGACGAAAGGAGAGACGATGATGAGGGAAGTCGTCACGAGGAAACGGGTGACAGTAATTTTAGTTTAATTTTTTATAATTTTTTATTTTCTTATTTTTAATTATTTTATTAGATGCGGATGTTGAAGACATTTACAGCGAACCCGAAAAAGTCGTAGCAACTGTTGATTCGTACGAAAACGTGTGCAAATCGGTGATACGTCGATGCGTATTTTTGCTTTTAGGTGTTCGAGTTGCTGAATCTTTTAAATCTGTTGATGAATTTGGTACGAAAGTTTGAAAATATTTTTAATTTTTAAATTTTATTTTAAATTTTTTAAAATTCTAATTTAAGATTCAATGGAGGAAATTAATATACGCGAGTCGCATTGGTCGTTTCGTCGCAGCCACGAATCGGAAGATTGTAACGAAACGATGCAATTAATTTTTCACGTTCGTAAAATCGGACAAGCGGTTTTAAGATTTGTAATGGACGATAACAGAGAAGTTGCTTTATCAGAAGCAGTTGATAATAATGGTATTCAAAGATGGTGTACAGATCCATATACAATGTCGGTTGCAATGGAGCAACAACAAACCAGAGCCGAAGTAATTTTTTAAAATCCAATTATTAAGTTCATTCGATTTAAATTCCTTTAATTTCAGTCTCGTTTGGAAGCGCTAAATCAAATATTGGAATTATTATCAACAGCTAAAGATAAAGAATCGTCCATGTCAACTAATGCAACAAACAATGCTTTTGATGACACGATGACATCGAACGTAACATCAACGACATTACTCAATTGTGTCCATTTTCAGTTTTTAGCGGGATGTTTTGGTTTGGGGATTTTAAATGCAGATTTTTTTAATGGAACTCAATTATATCATTATCAAGACGGAATTAAAGCTGCGAGAAAAGCAATTCAGGATCAAATTCAGATCGCTGTTCATAAAATATACGAATTACTAGTCGCTTCATTGGCAGAGCGTGAAAAATGCGAAACTCTGGGAACTGGTAAAATTGTCATATTAAAAAATTAATTACGAATGTATAATTAAATTATATATTTTCAGGTACGAAGCAGCGTCTTTTACTTTTAACCGTATTTGCATTGAGTATGAAATACCAACCATCCGATGTGAGTCTGGCCGTGTCTTGCGGGATGTTGCCTCTTTTATCTCGTTTGTGTGGCAGCTCTCTGTGGATAGGACAACTGATTTTACACAGCAGCAGTTCAACAATGACTGCGATTACTTGTTCTAGTCACTTGAACACTGTTTTGCAAGTGTCTAGTATGCGGTTATTACAAATTTTAGCCGTAACTTCTGGGTATTTATTTATTTTTTTTTAATTTATATTTTTATGCATTTTTTTTTAATTTATAGGACGTACGCTGATAAGTTAAATTTGGATATAATAGAAAATATTGTGGAGTTACTTCGATCTCAACTGATGAAACTGTTAGAGGATGTATTTGGAAGTGATTTAATCGATGGGAAATTGAAATGCATCGAAACAGCGCAAAGTGAAGAGAACGGAAAAGCTGTGTTTAATTATTGTAAAAATTTGTGTTTGAAAATTTTAAAGAATTTTAAAAAAATAAATGTTATTGTTTATTTACAGTTGATAAAAAGAAGAAAATAGCCGAAGTGTGTTTGGGAGATTTCCTTGTGTTTGTGAGACGAGTTGCTACAGTACAAAAAGTACAGAAATTATTGGCAAGTCGCAAATGGACACGATTATTATTAGGAATCGCTGGGCAACGAGCCGATAGTTTTCTCCCAGTCGTTTATAATTTACGCACTCGATTATTGGCACTTTATTTGGTCGGTGTCATTCTATCGGCCGTCGATCCCAATGCGGACCAAGAACACGCGGAAGAAGTAAATAAAAATTTATTTTTAAATTTTATTTATTTTCAATAAATATTTTAGGTCGTTAAGCAACTATTCACACAACTTTCATTCAACGTATGGAGTATGCCATCAGCCATAGCCGAAGAAGAGGCAGCATTGAAAGAAAAAGATTTAAATAAACGACTTCAGAAGCTGAAAAGTCCACGTAGAATTTCGCTATAATTTTAATAAATTATTTAAGTTTTAAATGAAAAATTTATTAACAGAATCGATATCGGTCGTGGAAGAAGAAAATCCCGAAGAAAGTTTACCGGTGCAAGAAGCAACATTTGATTCTGAAAAATGTTTGTATTGTTTAGTTGAAAATGGACATACTTTAGTTCATGGTCCGGGTGGTCGAGGTTATGGTTTAGGGTCGACGAGTATTAATTCGGGATGCTATCAGTGGAAAGTAATTAGAAATTTATAATTTTGTTATATTTTTTTTAAATTGAAATTATTTTTTTTTAGTTTTTAATTGTAAAAGAAAATAAAGGAAACGAAGGGACTTGCGTTGGAGTCTCTAAATGGCCGATACGTGATTACAGTCACAGAACGACATCGGATATGTGGTTGTACAGGGCTTATAGTGGGAATTTGTATCATCATTGCGAATTACCTTTAACTTTCCCTGGATACACTCAAGGGGATTATATCACAATTGTTCTAGACATGGACGCAAAAACAATTGCTTTTGCTAAAAACGGAGAAGAACCGAAAGTTGCTTTCGAAGATATTGATGCGACCGAATTATATCCTTGCGTGATGTTTTATAGCAGTAATCCTGGAGAAAAGGTTTAGAAATTATTCATTAAAATTGGTTTTTAGTTTTAAAATAATTTTTTTTTCAGGTAAAAATTATTGATATGCAAGTTCGAGGTGCTCCACGAGATTTGTATCCTGGCGATCCTTTTTGCGCTCCTACTCACGCAGTTTTAGTCGAAGCCTATATAAGTGTTTTAAGGAAACTTCATGCCAAAGAAACGTGGACAAAATACGTAAAATTTGGCTATTAATTTGTTTGAATTAGAATTTAAAAATTAATTTCAAGGTCAACGATTGTTTGTGCGAACGTCTCAATCACATGAAAGATTTTCTGCCACCGGACATCGATTTGGCAAATGCAGCGTTAAAATCAAGTACGAAATTTGAGGAAAAACATAAAGAAAACGATTTGAATGTAACTCAAGAACAGAGTCACGAAGTTGTTATATCGGAAGATATTTTGGACGAATTATGCAAAGAAGTAAATTCAAATAATCTTAATTTTCGATTAATTTAAATAATTAACACAAATTATAGGTTTGGCCCGCTTTGGTAGTAATCGGAGGCGTCGATAGAGGCTTAAGAGTAGGTGGTCAATGCATTCACAAACAATCGGGAAGAAAAGCCACGGTTCTCGGTACCATTAAAGAAGGTCACACAACTGTTAAAGTTCAATGGAACGACAGCGAAGCTAATATCAGGTTGATTCTATTTAAAAAATAATACAAACATTAATTTTAACACTTAATTTAATTCCAGTGACGCATCAATATTGAGTTTGGAGCCGTGCGAACCGGTTTTATTCGATGTATCCAAACTAGAAGGTTTAACTGCCATCGTTATCAAAGAACTCACTCATTTAAGTGGCATTTCTGGCCAATTCAAATTTCCCGAACCACCTCGTTACTCCGAAAGTACATCTAAAGATGGTCCGACGAAATCCGAGAGCGCTCCAATCACGAGCGAGGACACCGAACC
>JAQFZU010001577.1:0-12718 GCA_034696185.1 Henia vesuviana | reverse complement strand
ATTTAAGATTACGTATTGGAAATAATGCTGCTTTTTGATGTTAAACAAGTTTTTCTTAAATTTAGACAATGTAGAAAGCCTTTAATTTGCAACTTTTTTTTTTTGTTTTTAAATTTAGTTCTTTTTAAAGGTTTTTTTGCGCATTTGGTTTATAGCATATGGATATGCGTGTATATAATTGAAACAATTTTGCAATTTTGCAATTAATGCGATTTTGTGATTTTGGGTTGTCAGGTCTCATGATTTCAACAATATATTTTCACAATCACAAAATCGCACAATTACAAAATAGTACAATCGTCTGAAAAAGAGTTTTACCAATTGTTGGCCTTGTTCACCACAGAACATTTTTTTTAAATCGCAAAAACGACTCAACAACTGATGCGATCATGTGATTTTTTGATTTATGACAACAATCGCAAAACCACAAAATCGTTTAATTTATGAAACCCACTAATAATTGATTGAAAACATTTCTTTTTTATTGTTAAAGTTTTCTTTAGTAAAAACATTCTTGTAAAGTCTATATTTTAAATGTAAAAGTAGTTTATTAGCATTTATTAATCAGATTACTCAAAATTTAACTTTATAAACCTGTGCAGCATAAAAACTTCAACTTAATATTTGAAATAACGTATAGCTAATGTTATTTTTTTGAAAATAAATTAGTTATTTTAAAACTCTTTCAATTGTTTTCTTCGAAATGTTCTAAGAAATGCAGATTTTTGCTTTGAATGTATTTTCTTGAAAAGCTAAATTCTACTTTCCTCTACAATTATTAACTTTCGTTATTGTTGTAAACGAATTTTTAATTTCGCTTAATTTGTTTTCAATGAGTATAATTTATTGATGCGTTTAATTAAATATTCACAATAACTGCAGTTTTGTGGTTAGCAGGAAAAGTATGAATATGTATTTATTAATTACTTTTTAAATCTTCTCATTACAATATTCACTTTGCACCGTTTAAAGTTTGTTTAACTGCCGCAGTTCTGTAAATATTAAATGTCAAGAACATTGTTTGATAAATAGAGATCTTGACTTAACTAAAGATGTCAAGTTTTGTTTAGTATGTAATCAAAACCTAAAAGCTTCGTTTTGAGTATAAGTAACATACAATTTAAATTTTACAAGTTTTAATTATTTATTGTTGAAAAACTTAAACTCGTGCGCTACTGATCGGTCGTAAATATTTGTGAATCGTAAATATTTGTGAAATAGGTATTGAATAATTTCTACACATGTTCTAAGAGTGAACAAAGTTTTCTTTGGATCAAATCCAAACAGTTTTCAATCGCATTTCTCATAAATCTAATCGCCATTACAGAATTTCAGACCTGGCCATAAATCGTAATGACTGTCTGCTACCCTGGATTTGCCAAATGTATCACAGACTGAAGCAATCTCTTGCTTCATTTGGCTGATTGCTCATCTAAACAATACTTAAAAAATATTTATTCGCAATTAGATCAATCGATTCTCAGAAACTCAAATTACAATTTGTTTACTTTTATTTTTCTTTGAATAAATTAATAGAAAATCCAATTTAATTTTGGTAACAATAAATTTATTAAAACTTTATTTAGGCATAGTAAACACAAAGAGTGAAATTAATTCCATTTAACCTATTGGCATTAAAAAAAAAAGTGGGAAGTGCATAAATTCTAACTTGTAACATTTACAGCTGCTATTACAAGGTCAGTTTCACAATATGACACATTAAAATCAACAATAACAAACTATTTCCCACCCGACTGCAATCGGCAACGCTTTATTTTACCTTTTGGTAATGTTCAAATGCCAAATATTTATTTGGTTAAATTTCTTAAAATTAAAGATTAAATGAACGTAAAAGTGAATAAATAATGTCCAAATATACAAAAAAGGAAAATGTTTATTTAAAAATTCGTATCCTTTTCATGAGAAATATTTTTCGCTAGAAATGGGTTTGTTGTGGGTCGTGTACGGATATGTAGATGTTCTTTATTTCCGTCATTCGTACGAGCGGAAAGCAAAGCTAAGAAATATACGAAGGAAGAGACGACGTTAACTTAAAAGAATAATAAAATAAAACCGTTTCGCCGTGACTATTAAGGAAGTTGTTAGCCTTGACTAAAAGAATTTATTCTGATTCAAATGAATCTCTCGTGCATCCCTAACCCTATCATTTATTTCAAGTTTCCTAAAATCTATAGAACAATTTTAACTGAAGGAAAATAAATTCTCCGCGTATGCAAAATAAAGGGAAAGATGACATAAATTACGTAAGGAAAAAAAAATCTGAGAAATGAAACCTCGGACAAAAGCATCGATTTCCCATTCGAGTCACGTTATTTATCGCTAGATGGCCGTACGGGAGACGGAAACTGGAACAAATTTTTTTTCCGGGAAGCAACTTGAGCAAATTAAATAATAAATTTGTGCAATTTAAACTTGTTGTTATAAATAAGTCTTCATTTTAAATTGGAAGAGTAATGGCTTTTTAAAATTATAAAAAAAAAATATAAAATTAATAAAAAAATATAAAAATAGAAACAAAAATATTACTTAAACCCAACTATAAAATGAAATAAAAACACAATTAAAAAAAAATTACAAAACTATTTATTACATCACATACAGCGAAAACAAGAAAGAACAGATTGTAAACGAAAACAAGCATGGACTTTACCAAATTTGGCGAACAACAAATGACGTCACACATTGGGTGTAAACTTACTAAATGCTATGAAATTCATGTTTTACAGTCGAACCCACAAACTTATCAACCACCCTACCTTTAAAGACACTCAAAACCAACTTAGCTCGCAAACAAATCCCCCAACACTCTCATCACCACCAACAAAACCATTTAGTACAAATGTTTGCGTAAATAACGGCAAGCCCAATCTTCCTGTGACGTCACCCTGACCGCCATTTTGAGAATTGAGGGTGTGCCTGAAGAGAGCGAGCTGGAATCGAAGTCGAAAGGTAAAATTACGCTCACTTAAATTAATCTCCCACCGAAACAAAAATTTGACACTGAATTCTAATTGACCATCCGCGCATAACGTCTCAATCGAACTGCCTCGGTCAGTATTAAATTGGTGGAAATCGAAGAAGCAGAGCTGACAAGTTCAGCCGGAAATACCACAGTCTACGGGAGAGATGAATAACTCTTTTTATTTTCGGGGGCGGTTAAATATCATTTAAAAAACACATCGAACAATTTGCTCGTTTAACATAACGAGGTAAGTGATCGACAACGGTTTTCATAGACGTCATCTAAAACGCGGTTGGTCGTCGCGAATTTCACTCATTATTTTCACACGGATATTTGCATTGGGTGTGAGCATAGTTTGTTGATTAGAAACAAGCCGTGATTAATCAAGGGTCGAATGTAAAAGAAATGAAAGAAGGTTTTTCTAGTATTTCATATTTCTGCTTATAACAACACTCGGGATGGGTGAATACTGAAAACGAAAGAGGACAGTAAACTTGCGGATTGGTGTAGTATAAAAGGAGGGTCGATCAGCTGTTAAGAATCTCAGTTTACAAAAACCTGTTTTTGGTATTGCCAATTTTTAATTTATTCTTTTCTTTTTAAAAAACTGATAAGATTCAATTTGAAAACGGTTAATAAAATTTTTTTAATTGGGTTTTGAAATTAATTTTATAATTTTATTATATTTTTTTTATATTAAATTTTTTTTTTTAGAAATTATTTTTATATTTTGAGGTGTTTAGTAAGTATTTATTTTAGTAAAAAAAGTTTAATGTTGAATTAATTGAGTGTTTGTATTAATTCGATTTTAAGGGTAATTAATATGAGTGGTTATTTATTGCGATGTTAATTGACGCTTTTTTTTCGTTTGTTTCGGATCCTGTGACGAATTTTTATTAAATTTTTGACCACATTGATGTATTCCGGTCAAATTGTGCTCTTAATTTGTCCCAGCGGGTTGGCAGCCAGAGCTTCAAACAGTGTTTGTATGTGCAGGCCATGCAATTGGGCCGACTGCCAAAAACTTAACCCTAACCACTTTCTTTTTCCTACAGTCATCCCATATATATATATTTTCGTCATTTACTTTGAGATTGATGTTTTAGTTAGTTGTATTTGACCTCAAAATAAATTTTTTATTAATTTTTTTTTTAATATAATTTTTTAAATATTTTTTTTAATAGTAGAAATGTGAGGTGTGTAATTAGAAGTTTTTATTTGGATTTTAAAAAAAAAATTTTATGTTAATGTCTATTATTTTGTATTGCAGCTGCACGACACACGACGAAGATTTTCTCCAGTTCATGAACTAAAAAAACGCTTCATTGTCAACATTTAAAACTTAACCGTAAGTGATAAATTTTATTTAAACAATATTTCATTTACGATTTGAAAATCCGAGGTCGAAGTAAATAATTTTAAATGATAAGAGTTTTGTCGAGTGGTATCGATTCGAAGTTAGTGTCAAGGGAGGAATTATTCACGCGATAAAAATGGGTGTATTGAAAAATGGCTGATGATTTTAACAAAACAAAAAAGTCAAATTTTGGTCAAATTCGTGTCGGAATTGACTATCGACGATTCGACGCCATCTGGTTCCAAAATTGTCACGATGCAATCGAGTTGAAATCAGGATTGTAAGCTTAAGTTTATTGGATTAAACAACACGATATCGATTTCTCGTCAGTGGGTTCCATTAGAAAAGGAGAAATTGACTCATTGATGGTCCGAATTAATTCATTCCATCACGCGAAAATGAATCATTAGCACAATTTTGACTCGCGAGTGCAAAGTACATTTTTCAAATACTTTATTTCCCTTTAATAATATTACATAACCCTGAAAATATTTTTTTTTTATTTTTTAATTCGGCGAAGGCCAATGTTGTTCAAATTGAGGAATTCAAAATACGCTATCAGAAAATTGAGGAATTTCTAATAAAATGTATAATATTATGGATGAGATGAATATATTATTCAGCTGTCACTCATTTTCATATCACTTGGGATAAGAGATATCGCAGCTGGGTCGTTTCCCATCTCTTTAGGGTTGAGTTGGCGTCATAAGAAGGATTGATAGAACAATGTAAACAATGATGGATTGGTCGCATCAACTTTGCTTCGGCTTTACAGGCAAATTGAATACCACATTGACCACTTACGTTAAAACTAAGTTAATATTTGGATTTCTAATGGATGATAAGTGATTTGATCATTTATTTTAATTTATTGTCAAAAATTTTAATTTTCTTAATTAAACTTAAATTATTTTTTCAAAATGGGTTAAGTTTCTTTTAAAATAACTTTTAAGCAGTTTTAGGTCAATGTTTTATGATGAAAGTAAATTTAATGATGTAATAGCAATGATAAGAAATGAATTGTAAAATATTCAAAAATATTTTTAGAATAATTAAAACGAATTAAAATTTTAAAAAATGAATTTAAAATCAATATTTAATGAAATAACAAGAATTACCCATTTAATAAAGTAATTCTTGGAAATTTATTTAATTAAATCAACAGCAGATACAAAATGATAATAAAATGAGATAAAAAAAATCAAAACTTTAAAAAAAAAATAAAATACAAAATATCTTTTAATTGTTATTTATAAAATTCATTTTCCAAATGTTTTTGGCATCGAAAAGTCTCTGATTTAACTGGAAATTGGAAAAAGTTAATTGCAACCAACTCGATTACATGAATGAGTAAATGGGAAAGGAATTGCATTCACATGTGCTGGGTTTGTCACTTGTATAAATTTGCTTGAAAAGCAAGTCGACTGTACAACCAACTGCACGTACAACTCTTCATACATTCGCCGGGGAGAAATTCACTCGCGGTAATCAATGATCTCTCCCGGTTTGTCAGTATTAAGCATTTGCTCACTTTGACTCGTGGCTGCACAAAGCACCGCACGGCTTGAATTCGATGCCTGAAATACGAGTGGAATTCCCCAGGGTTCGCCACTAACTACCGTAAGTTACTGCTACTTCGTTATTTATTATTTTTTTTAAAGTCTACTAATATTGTTAAAAATATGCTCAAGTTAAGTCACGCCGGAAGTGCATTATGAATTAATGGTGGGCGGGTTTATTAGGTCATTATTGTCAATTATGTTATTTGAATTGGTTTTAAATTGAATATTGGTGTATTTGTTACATTTGAATTTGGTGTTTAAGGTTTTTTAATGTCAATAGTTTTTTTTAAGTGCATCATCCTTATGTTAACTGATTAAACTGATGGATTGTATTATTGTCACTTGAAAGAACCCAGATCTCCATTATCCGGTGGTACAAATTAGGTTTGTACTGCAATATTGGTTTATTTACTCTCTCTTCCTCCGCATGTTCAACTGAGTGCTGTAAAACTTGTCACACACACAAATCTAACATTTTTTTTATTTTTTTGTTTGTCAATGATTTTTTTTAGGGGGTTTTGTTTGTTGACTTTAAATTTAATTAAACAATTTGGAAGTGCTGGAATAGTTGCTAAGCTCTTGTTGCTTCGATGGTCAAATGAGGAATTATTGCGATCAATTGTTACTCGAATTACTTTTTAGATTGTGTTGAGATTTTAAAAATATTTTTTTTATATTTTATAGATTTAAAATCGAGGTTTTCAATATTTTAGTAATTTTTAATTGCGGTTTCTATTGACTTAATGTTAAAATTATCGCAATAATTAATCTGCTTTTTAATAAATAAAATTAATTAATTCTTTTTTTTTTACTTTTAGCGAGTTTAATTGTTAAAATTTATAGCAAAAATTAATCAATTATTAATAAATAAAATAATTTAAAAATAAAATTTTATTTTCCTAATTTAATACGACGAGGTCATATTTGGCTTCGTTTGCTTATTTGGGGCAAAACAGGCGTAAAAGTCCTTGGACTAACACACGGCTGCTGAAGCTTAGCTTTAGCATTTTCTAAGGTTATTGGGCGATGAGAAATTAAATAATCGAAGAAACGAAATTTAATAACATTTTTTGTTATTTTTTTTAGTCTCAGACGTAAATTTGAAAATACTTAAAAAGTGATGGTCAGATTGGAGTTTTGAGTTGTACTTATCACGCACTATGCAGCCCACTTGTGGCTAATGGTTCCATTTCTACAGACAGCAAATCGTGTTGACAAAGTTAATAGTCGCTATCTCGCTTTTGGCCCTATTGATTTAATAGGTTAAATGGCTTCCAGTAGCTTCCATATCTGATATCATAGGAAATTTGTATTGGTTAAATAAATCTTGTTTACTATTCAATAGTTAATAGAAAAATCAAATAAATTGAATGAAAATTATATTATTATTATTTTTTTTATTCTCACCATCCAGTTAAATGATTAAAGTTGTTTCCTTCTGTTGGGGAAAGGATGTGTGGCGACAGAATGACTCCGTCTGGGTTTTGCTCGTAATGTCTTTTTCCATTAAATTCACTCTGAGGACAACAGTCACATGCCACTGTGATCTGTGTGAGCGCACGCTTGTATGGTATTAAAAAAATATAAAAAAAATATATCATAAGAAAATGATTTTAGCACAGAATACATCGCGCTACTTAATAAATGGCTGAGAAACGAATTTGATGTTTGAACTTAAATTTAAATTTTTTTAAAAAAAATAATTAAAAGATTGAAAATAGTTGTCCTTCGGTTCGGTTTATAATGAGACCGTGATTCACTCTTTTTTTTATTTTTGGAAGAAAAAATTATTTTTTTTGTTTTTAGTTAATTATTATTGAAAGAAAAATTATTTTTGAGTAACAAAAGAAATTATAAAAATGTCTCCCGAGTTTATTTGCGTAACCTAATTTGTAAACTCGTTTCCATATAAGGTTAGGACGAAGTGGATTCGATACAGTGTTTTTAAGTCAGAATCTAAACTAGTTTTTTAGGTCATTAATGAAGAAAGTAAATGCAGTGATGTGAATATTTAATGAGTAATTAAAAAAGTTTACAGTTTTAACTGTTTTAAGTTAAATCTAACACGAGTTTAACCTAATTTTGACCACATTAGGCTTCAGGTTGTGTATATATATTTTTTCGATTCTATTTACAAGTTTTATATATACCTAAAATAAAAACACTCACCCAAGATGCATTGGTGTGGCACCATTTGTAGATCTAAATTTAAAGTTTGGAATAAATTGATGGAATACGGCGCTTGCTGCTACGTAGTGTACGTGAGGGTTGGTTTAATGATTAAGTTGACAAGAAAATTAAATCTACCCAATGGGAAATGTTTTAGATATAAATTTATGAAAAATGCGTAATTTGAGATGAGATTGAATTTATAAAATTTTAAAAAATATAAAATTAATTTAATTTATGATTTTTGTATTTAATATATCAAGAAAAATGTTCTTAAAGGGAAATTAAAGTGAATTGATTCGTGCCACTCTCCTTTATTATTTAACTTAATTGCTTTGTTGGGTGATAATCGCAGAACCCCATTGAGTCGCCGCCTGCCGGAGTGGCTCCAGTAGTGATGTGGATGCTGCCAGTCTGTCCGCAGCATCCACATGCTCACCATCAAAAACTGTCATCACCCTGCATTCTAAACTATTAACTACTTATTTTAATTCAGTGCTTTGACAACGTCAATAATATTAAGCAACATTTTTTCAATTTTAATTTTAATAAATTAATTTAATAAATTGTTGCGAAGTTTATTATTTTTAATAAAAACAAATTTTTTGATTTTTTTTTTTAAATTTGAATTTAGATTTTTAATAAAAGTAAATTTTCGTATGGTAATGAGTCTTCAAGCTCTTTTGCACAAATGGGTAAACTAAAATCTATGGAATTTACACACTTCTGTGGTAAATGCAAATGACTTTGGCCACTGGCAATAGTGAAACTTGAGCTCGGCAACCCGCACTCCGCATGTTCGGTGTAGGAGGATCAGCGCATTGGACTCGTGTTTGCGTTTGAAACAGAAAAATGAGATTTGACAACCTATTTTTGACAGCTTTCCATTACTTTTTCAAACAATTTACAATTACTCAATTCGCTAATAGAATATTTATTAAAATAAATATTTGGAAAAAAAAATTATAGAAAAAAATAAATTTTTTTCCACGATGCGAATAAAGAGCAGAAGCAATTTTCATATCAGCTTCTGTTGCCCACTAAGTTATTATGACCAGCAAAAGACATAAACGAGTTCATAAAAATTGTGGTGGAGAAAATTTCTTTTGCACATAATTAAATGGAAGCCAATGTGACCCCTTATGTATTGCTTTTACTAAATATTCTTATATGCCCAAATCACTCCATAAACTCACTGAATCATCTAAAATAAAAAATAATAATAAAAAAAACTAAAATTGTGCAAATGTAATAAGTGATACCCTTCAAATATCAAATTATAATAAACGATTTTCCCAATGATTCATCTGAAAATCCAGTTTGTAATTCTCGAACAAAAAAATTAAAGTTGAAGTCACTTCCAAGCTATTTATATATACACAAGGATGCAATGAACATATAGAAAATAAAAAAAAATTAAAATTGATGTTTTCCAAAGAGGAAAATATAAAGTTAAAAGATAAGAAAAGTTTTTAAAGATATATAAACGTGCAATGGTTGCACAAGAAATTGTCTGATGCACCAAGAGCAGACATCTTTGTTCTTGATCGCACATAGGGTCAAAACGGGGTGGATCTAGGGTGATTTAAGCTCCGCCCCTTCGCCAAGGATGACTCAAAACATCCACGGTTCGCTAGATACCGTTTGATATCCCCCATTTTCTTGGAGCGCAATAATTCAACGTTTTACAAGTCGCGTTTGCGTACATTATATGGACCAATCAGCCTGCAGAAGAGAAAGCGCAAAGCGATGCTCTTTCGTGATATGCTGCGTCCTCTTGCTGTCGTTGCCTCCGAACCCCTCACATCCTCCGCTCTCGTCGTACGAGCCAAAAGAGATGAGTTTGCCGGCGCAAGATGCCCGGATAAGCCGCGATGCTCGGCCGACTTGTCCGATGCGAAAACTTGACAAGTTCGAAGCAAAAGTGCGCACGAAGCGGTAATACGGTTGCCGCTACTGCATTTCAACTGCGGTAGGCAATAAGTGAAGTACCCGTCGTTGGTTATTTAGTAAAATGGGAGTTTGTGTGGGATTAGTGAGTATTGTATTATTAATGGTTATTTTTGGAAAAAATTTTAAAGTTGATGATTTTTGGTTGGATTTTTTTAATATTTGGTAATTTTTATTATTTTTGTTTGTGTTTAGTTTGAAATAGACGAACAAAATGGCACTTTCGTTAAAAGTAAGCATTGTGGACAAGAATTTGGTGAAGACGATGCAGTTCGATCCATCGACTCCCGTATACGATGCGTGCAAAATTATTCGGGAGAAGATACTCGAAGCTAATGTGGATCAACGTAAGTTAATTTAATTTTTATTTGAATTTCTTTTTTAAAGCTTAGAATTTTTTTTTGGGTATTTTAGCTAAAGATTATGGCTTGTTTTTGGCCGACGAAGACCAGAAAAAAGGGGTTTGGCTTGAGCCGGGACGGAATTTGGAGTATTATCTTCTGCGGTCAGGGGTAGGAATTTATTTAGTTGCTAATTTTGGTTTATTTAAATGTATCGGTTTTGATGTAGGATTTATTGGAATACAAGCGTAAAATGCGCACACTTCGTGTACGGATGTTGGATGGGACCGTTAAGACATTGTTGGTGGATGACAGTCAACCAGTTTCGAATTTGATGGTTGTTATTTGCACAAAAATTGGTTTGTTTTTGAATTTGAATAATAAATTTATTTAGCTACTAATTAAATTAATCGAAATAAAGGTATAACCAATCACGATGAATATTCATTGGTCCGCGATCTGCCCGAAGAGGAGAAAGAACATTCGACGGGGACGTTGACGTTGAGAAGAAAAGACAAAGACAAAGATAAGGACAAGGATCAGAAAATGGAACAACTTAAGAAAAAACTTCGCACTGATGATGAAAGTAAGTAAATTCCTTTTTTAATTTTTAATTTTTATTTAAAAAAAAAAAATTAATTTGCAGTGAATTGGGTCGACCATTCGAAAACGTTGCGTGAACAGGGAATCGAGGAAAGCGAAACTCTTTTGTTAAGACGAAAGTTTTTCTTCTCCGATCAGAACATCGATTCACGCGATCCAGTACAATTAAATTTATTGTACGTTCAGGTATGTGTATAATAACGCTTTAATCAAAATTATTACACGGTTTAATGAATATTTAATCGATTTTAATATTTATTTGTCATGTTTAGGCTAGGGATGCTATTTTAGACGGAACACACCCAGTCACCTTTGACAATGCGTGCGAGTTTGCTGGTATCCAATGCCATATTCAGTTTGGTGATCACATCGAAACAAAGCATAAACAGGGATTTTTAGAGTAAGTGGTTTTGAAAATATTTTACTTTATAAAACTATAAAAATAAATTATTTTGATCGCTAGCCTTAAAGAGTTTCTTCCAAAAGAATATTGTAAAGTGAAAGGCATTGAGAAAAGAGTGTTTGCGGAACATAAAAAATGCGTTGGCTTGAGTGAACTCGATGCTAAGGTCAAGTATACGGCTCTTGCGAGGTCTCTAAAAACTTATGGTGTTACTTTTTTCCTCGTTAAGGTAAGAAAAATATTTTTTTTTAATGTAACTGTCAATATTTAAATTTGGATTTACATTATGCAAATAGGAAAAAATGAAAGGGAAAAATAAATTAGTTCCGCGACTGTTAGGTGTGACTAAGGATAGTGTTTTACGATTGGATGAAAAAACCAAGGAAATATTAAAGACCTGGCCATTAACTACGGTCCGTCGTTGGGCTGCTTCACCTAATACTTTTACTTTGGTATTTAATTATACATTTAATCTTTAATATAAAATAATTAATTAATTTTTTTTAAAAAAAATAATATTTAGGATTTTGGTGATTATTCAGATCAATATTATTCCGTGCAAACCACTGAAGGTGAACAAATTTCGCAATTGATCGCTGGTTATATCGATATTATTTTGAAAAAAGTAAGAAAATTATTTATTACTTTGAATTGACTTTCACGAATTAAAAATTATTTGCAGAAACGAGCAAAAGATCATTTTGGAATTGAGGGTGATGAAGGTTCGACTATGTTGGAAGACAGCGTGGCACCAGCCAAGTAAATATTTATTTATTTATTTATCGTTATAGGCGATTTTTAATTTTTATTTTCAAAGGGCTACAATTTTGCAACATCAGAGTAGTAAAATCGGAAAAGCTGAATCGGGCAGTGTTGCGCTTCCAGTTGTTCTTAGAGCTGCAAACGATGGTAAGAAATGCAGAATAAAATTTATTAAATTATTTTGATGAATTTTTATTATTAGCGAGACCCTATTCGACTGGTTCAATGCAAGGAGCGATGTACGGATCCCTTAAAGGCCAAGCACATAGTGCCTACATCCCGCCATTGGTTGGAAGCCAAGGACAACAGCCGAGAGTGACGAGTGTAATGTCCGAGCCTCAGAAAGGTCTTATAACGACGATCGATGCCGGACGAGAAGCAATTAGAGCGGCGGAAGATGATCTGGAAGCTCAGATTCAAGTTCCAGATTTGGGCAGAGATCCAGTAGGATTAAAGCAAACAATCACATGTTATGCAGGTTATTTGTTTAACAAATTTGTTTGTTTTTTAGGCATCGTTGAAGTGGAAAGAAAACACTTTGGATGTCAATCGACAGAATGTTCAGTCTCAGTTGGCTGCTATGAATGC
>JAQFZU010001576.1:0-12719 GCA_034696185.1 Henia vesuviana | reverse complement strand
GGAATGCTACTCCGATTGAATAAAATACAGAGGAGAGTAGGATTATCATTCAGAAGAAATTAAATAGCTATGCAATATTGCTTGGAGAAATGAGTACAATGATTTTTATAACTAACAAGGAGTGGCTTCTTTACATGACCGCCTCAAATTTGCATAAATTTAAACAAAAAACTTTTTCAAGAATGAGAAGGCCATATTAAGAGAACCAGTGGCAGATTAGCCATTGGGCTGAGTAGGCTTGAGCCTAGGGGCCCGGAAAGGAGGAAAGGCCTAACAGGAGCAAAAAAAAAGGTTTAATTGAATGTATAAAAAAAAGGTGGGATAGAGGGTAAGGTTAAGGGGCTCAACCTAGGGGTCCCTTTACCCCTTTGATAGTGAATACAAAACGATTAACTTTGGAGGTCAAGAGTTAAAAATAATGGAATGATCAGAGATAAGATCAAGGATTTATTTTGAAAAAAGTTAAAAAGAACAGAAATTATTACTTGTAATCCTCCCAATCCCTTTTGAGAAGTTATAGGAGTTGCCATGTAAACCCAAAAATTCATACACAAGTTCCCATCTGTTGGTGGCAACATGGGACTAAGAATTCTCGATCTGTCCAATGCATGATGCATGTAAGAGTTGGTTTCGAATTTCATATATCCATCTTTAGAAAATAAAAAGAGTTTTTTTTTAAATTATTTAAGATAATAAATAATTGGAAGAATCTACCTATGAAACTATCCGGTAGTATTGTATGTCCTTTGGGTTGGGCAACCTGATTGCCACTCTTAACCAATTTCCACAAATCTGGACTCCTGAGAGGTTGAAAGATTCTCTGAACGGTCCATTTGCAACGATCTTCAATGAAAGCGCATTCACCCACTCTTCCATTTGCGGATGTTGGCAATGCTAATAAATAATCGATATTTACAAAATAAATATGTACAAAACTAAATTGAAGTTAACTTACGGCTACAAGATCCGTGTTGAAAACTTAAATCGTCTATTGCGATATTTCCCCTTGCAGTTACCCCCACGACAGCTTCGATTATCACTCGATATTCCGTCGGCCACGAGACGGCCACTTGAGCCGGGTACCAAATCTCCCTGACCAACCCCGCACCCAAAGGTTCTTTAATAGTCAACACGAGCGTGGAATTTCCCGAAAGAGGTGAAATAAAAACCGATAACGGTCCGAGTCCTGTACCAAATTCAGATATCCAAAAACGAAAACAAAATGGTTCGGTCGATGTTAAAGTCGGGCTTAGAATTCGGGCAACGTCAGCAGTTCGTCTGGGATAATTTGAATCGACATATAGATATCCTCCGTAGTCCGAATGATCGTTTGCTGGGCCGGTGTTGCTGAAATGTGTCCCCCAACCCATCTGCCAATCGAAGTCGTCGGATTGATCGTTTTCCCATTGACAAGTGTCCAAATCAAAATTACAATCGCCTTTGCAAAAACCTTCGAAAAGTTGAGTTTCATCGATCGCGACGTAACCTCGAAAATCAACTAAATTGTAATTCCCATCAGGTCCCACACCTTTAAAGGAAATCTACAATTCAAGAGAATAAATATTTATAAATATAAATAAATTTAAATTTATTAACTTTGTATGATTTTGATGAAGCGAATGAAATTGATCCATTTTGCCATTTTCCATCACTGATGTCAAAATCTCTCCAAAGAACTTTTTCATTGTCGATGCAGTCATCAGAATCGTAAGTGCTTAAGACAATCTCAAGTCCACCCGCTCCTAAACCATCAATGGCATAAGCAAATGTTAAACAGACCCCTTGAGGTCCTGTAGGCGGTCGAAGTAAAGATTTAATTTCGCACGATGCAGGTGATAACATATGATTGGTAAACAAATCCAATACGAGATAACCCTGCGAAGCTTGTGGATGAAAGGCAATAATTATCGTACTTATTTTCAATTAATAATACTTACTGCTATTATTGGCATCTACTAGAGGTCCGCCATTGAAGAATGCGTTATTGGCCGAACTGAGGATCCAAGAAGAGTTTGTCAAGTCCCACAGTGAACAAATCGTTGAGTTCGAAGAGCGTTTGATTTGGTCAAAGAGTTTTGGTTTAATGGAATTGAATCTTATACTTGGGTTCGTAATTGCTGCCGCTGAAGTTTCTGGAGGTATTTCAGAACCAGTTCCAGGTGAAGCGGCCGGTAAAGATGCGGAGGATGTTTCAGGTGAAGGTGTTTGTTGGTTTGATGATTCAGGAGTGTCAAGGGAATCGAAAGTGCATAAATTCGTTAATGGTTTTGGTGCGGTGTTCGTTTCAGATTGACGGTTCAAACCTCGAAATTCCTAAATAAAATAAATAAGTAATAGTAGAAATTTATAGTTTTGCACTTACTTCTATTTGGTTAAAGTTGAAGGAAATGCAAAATTGTGCATTTATAACTGCAAAAATGCAGATCGAAGTAATAGGCGAATGAAACATTGCAGGTTTGGTTCGATTGGTATTTTTGTGTCAAAATATAGAAAAGACAATATTGAAATAACTGTAGGAAAAGGATATTTAAGAGCATGAATCCTGTTTTGTGACCTTTTAAAAGTAAATACATATCCTTTTATTTTATTTGTATTTTTGAAATCAAGTAGAAAATTGTATTTTGTATGCGCATTTTTAATAGGAAAAAACGCTAAGAATTATAAAGTATAAAACTGTTTTATATTTTATTGTATAACATTTGAATTCAATACAAGGAAAAAAATTGATAAAAAGTTTATTTATTAAAAAAGATGAGTAAAAAAAGTCACATATAACTTGTCAAAAAATAAGTATAAAATAAGTATCTCAAAAACTCTTTTGTAAAAAGTCACCAAAAACCGTAAATAAAAAAAATAATCTAAAAATCAATAAATGTAACAATATTAAAATTAGCAATTAAGCACAACCAATGTCTTTTCTCGTTAAATCCCAAAACAGCAAAATTAATAATTAAAAAAAAAAATACAAAATTCACAATTTAATCTCAGTATTTTTCATTACATAAGTATTCTAGAATGTTGTTACAAAGCTAAAAAGGGCAGCCAATGTTACAACTATTAGCTATTATAGTTATTTTTAAAAATAATTTTCGTCTTCGATTTATTTTTCTTTATTTTAATCCGATATTTGTGCGTTTTATTCATATTCAAATAATTGTAAAATGTTATAACAAATCAATTCAATTAAACCATTTTTACTGATTCCATACTTATAACCATGATTATTCGGATAAAACAATTTTGCTTAACTTCTTTTCTCATAGAATTACTACATTCCAAATAATAATTTTAGAAGAATCACATCAAGATTTAAAAATCATTAAACAAGACCAATTAAAATTGTCAAAATTCTTTAGAAAAAATTTCAAATAAAACTGTTACTCAAACACATGAATTGAGAACAAAGTAATTATATAACTTAACTGACACTTGCAAAAACATCCTAAAACACCATATAAGTTCATAGCACCATTTAAAAAAAGTTAATATCATTATCATTATCTAATATCAATAAATCAAGTAAAATAAAAATTCTAATTCAATTTCAAAAATACTTCCCCAGCACAATTGAAAATTATAATTAAAAATTGAGTTCCGAATTCATTATTTTAAGCAATTCCATTTTAACACATTTAAAACCAAAACAAAAAGTATACCAAAGATAATTAAAATAGCACTGCAGGTTTGGCAAAGACACTGGTCCACCGATTTAGTACAATTCGTTTGATCACACGTAAGCAGGTGTTGGGGAATCAAATTGGCGTCGTTTTTATGCATTATCAATACCATCGAGAAATTCTTCCTTTAATGGACTTGATAAATCGTAATAAACTGATTTGAGATTAAAGTAAGATCGAAATTGAAGTACTTCTTTACTAGTAACTGGATCTCCCGATCTCGACCATACAGTTAAAGTACTTCCTGGAAACGTGCGTAACAAATCTTGAAGTCTTGGGACAGAATTCTTAGCAATACATGCACGAACTGCAAATGTTATCGGTTGAGTGATTTTGGCATCCGTAACTACTTTTTTCATGTCCGATACCATTTGATCGTCGTATGTTGGATCGACGATGCTCGAATCAACGTAAGAAGTCCAGCCTAAGGAGAGGATGCTGTTAGGAAACGATTCTTTGCATTTGGTTAAAAAGGTATGGGCATCTACTGGCGATGTCAAGGGATTGCCTGGACCTGGTAAGATATCAGCTTCTAACATAAGAGGCACTTTCATCTGAAATAAAATAAAAATGTGTGAAATGTGATTATATTGCAGACATTGAATTCTATTTGAAGAGTAGGTAGCAGAAAATCTGAGGATTTTGGTCAACATCGATATTTATCATTCTTCTAAACATTGCAAAGTCACACTATTATTCGCAAAGGATTTTATGCCATTGTTATCGTGTTTGGATTACTATCCTTGCATGTTAAAGATCCCCAGTACCACAAAATTTCCATAAAGAGGGCTTACTTACTGGCAATAGTATTTAAGCGAGTAGCGAAATAAGGTTAACATTAAATAACTATTTGATAACATGTAGAGAAAACAACCAACAATAAATACACTAAGGAAACCCTTATTATGTCGAAATGTGTACACATTTAGCGGTATACAATGAAAGTGACGCTGCGCGTTTCACGTCGTTTTTGCACATCATTTCAATTTTGCTTATACTTTTGGAATAGTTAATGTCAACAGATCCATAATTTGGTTATCCCGATTTCGTAATAGCAATTACGAAAAGCAATGTAGTAGCGAAAACTTCGAATTCAACACGATGCAAAAGTAATCATCTCAAATGTGTACAACATTAAACAAGCTTCGGCATAAGTAAGTTGTCATTACTTTAAATCTCTAAACTACTACAGTGATTAGAAAAGTGAACCAGTAGTTTGGTATTCTCTGCTTGCATCCAAGCATCGGCCTTATTTCTACTACTAAGGCTAAACATTGTAATTGATTTTTAGACTATTTTTCTACAACAGTTGTAAAAAATCAGATTTTTGTAAAGCTGTTATTATTTTCTCCTCAAAAGTTTTCCCTAAATTAGATCTCCACAGCCTACTAATATTCAAACAATATACAAATATACGATTGCTTTCACAGAAAATTTTTTTATGTATAATCGCTATAATTTTTGCATTACAAATTATTAACGCCTTAGGAGTTAAATCAAGGAAAACATTTCATGAGATGAAAATACAAGTCGAACATCGATTTAACGAACTCAAAGAAACCCTCAAAATGTGTTCGTTAAATCGAGAGTTCGCTATATACCAAATATATCAAACTATTTCGTTCAATCAAATTAATGGAAAAAAAATTTAAATCACTTGTAACATTAAATGTGTGACAAATAAATTGCAAATCATAAATAAAACCTTACGGATATTTATTTTGGATTGGCGCAGCCAATTTTTTTTACAAGAAGTAAGTCGTAAATCGAGGTATAACGTGACATCCGTGACATTTTACACCGCTTCGTAAAATGTATTTGCTATAAGTGATAATTCGTTAAATCAAAGTTTGTTATATCGGATATTTTTTAACATTAAGTCTACGAGAAACCAACCAAATATATCTAGTGTGTTAGTTATATCGAACAATTCGCAATATGCGAGTTCATTAAATCGAAGTTCAACCTGTACTGCATCCTTTTTTAGTTAATCACAATAAAAAAAATTTCAAGACCATGCTAACTCTATTTTTAAAATGAACCTTTAATTGCTGAATACCACTAAATTTTACTATTAACTCTATTGGGTCTATTGTTTACAATTTTTATATGCTAACAGAATAATTGCCAAAAATAAAGTTTTTTGAGAAAGTGAGTTATCTCTTAGTTTAAGTCAAACTGTAAATTTTTTCAGATTAAAGGTTCCTTTCTAATGAAATTGTATTTTATTTATTTCACCAAAAACAAATAAAACAAAAACATAAACTACTACTTTAAGTTCCAAGTATTTCGGTTCATTACACAAATCAATTAAAAGGTAAATGACCATACTTGCGATTCGTATTGCTTGAGTATAGTAAGTGTTGGTTCTAGGACTTCTACAGAACTGATGTCAAGTTTAATTCCTTGCCTATTCTTTTTCATTACAAGATTCAACCAGTCAATGAGATTAATGTCACTCTCAGTGGATGGAGGATGAGCCATAATTGGAATTCCTTGTCCTGATGCAGGCAAACTCACATCAGCTTCCAACATTAAAGATTTTGCTGTAATTAAAATAAAATTATTATTATAAAACCAAAAAATATTCAACTTAATAATTTAATGCAATGTAATTTAAATTAAATAAACACATTATTAAGCACTCGTGTTTACATTTTAATGCAGCTTCTAAATGTGTTTTGCTATTGACTGCATGGTTCCATAATAATCTACTGCCGTCGCCACGAGTTTCAGGAAAATAATCTAACAGATTTCCTCCCATAATAGGCAAATGTTGACCTTAAAAAAAATTGAAATTATATAACATCAATTGAAACAAAACATTCGCTTACTTCGCTTGTCATTTAACAAAATACTGACAACAATTAGGCCGATACACGCTGCACAAAATTTCGCCAGAGGCTGGGAAAAGCGAAACCACGCTTTAAAAAGTAATTTCATATTTAAGTACTCCTTTTGAATATTATAAACTTAAGTAGCCTTATCTTTTCTTTTTTTTACAATTTAGTTTCAGGCAAGTTGTTTTCAATGAGAACATCTCGTCGGGTTTACGTGAATTTGAAACAATGATTGCGCAAAATTATAAAATTCTTTCCGAGAGATTTATATTTTTTAAAAATTAAACCATTAAAATTAAAATGTATAATTTATTAAACCATAAAATTTTCCCATTTTTAAAGGTTTACTGCCGATAAAATAGTGTGTAACCAATGAAGTCGTAGAATCTGTTTTATGTGCTCTTTAACAAAATGGCGCCTACTACGAGCAAATAAGAAATACAATTTGTCGTTTTATAAGTGTCAACATTGGAAATAAACACTTATCTCATTTAAAAATCATCCATAAATGAATCAGCAAACATTAATAATGGAATTCAATGCGGAAACAATAGAAAAAGTTAGTAAATCCAAACATTTCCAACTATTTTATTACATAACTTTTCATTTCCAGGCCGTATATCAATTTTATTTTGTACCTGCGAATCAAATAGAAGCTCACAAATGGTTAACAGCGGCTCAAGAGAGTACAGAAGCATGGAAATTTTGTTGGGAATTAATGCAACCAGAAAAAGCAAGCAATTATTGATAATTGATTTTTTTAAATTAAATATATTCTAATTAAAAATATTTACATTTAGTCTCAAGAAGTTCAATTTTTTGGAGCAAATACACTTTGCTTAAAACTTTGCAATTCCAAAGTTTGGTATTAACCTACGCCTTAATAAATTGACTATTTGCTAATCGATATTATTATTCCTTAAGGGACGAACTGAATGAAGAGCAATTTCAAGAGTTAAAAGTTAAATTAATTCAACACGTCGTTGTGTACATATCTCAAGGGCCTAGGATAATATTAACAAGACTCTGTGTCGCAGTAATTAGTGAAATAAGTATTAAAAATTTTACGAATTATTTTATTTTTATTATCGTTTTCAGCTTGCCAGTTTTATCTTAAGAACTATTCCGTCGTATTGGACATCAGCAATCAGTGATATTATCAATTTTCTACAGCCAATTAATTTGCCTCAAATTCCAGTATAAATGAATTTTACATTTTAATTTTCAAATTTTAAATAAATGTTATTTGTTTAAAGCCGGATAAATCATCCACTGTG
The DNA here is from genome assembly GCA_034696185.1 of Henia vesuviana. Classification (NCBI taxonomy): domain Eukaryota; kingdom Metazoa; phylum Arthropoda; class Chilopoda; order Geophilomorpha; family Dignathodontidae; genus Henia; species Henia vesuviana. The sequence goes on along the minus strand of JAQFZU010001576.1, from coordinate 4,925 downwards.
TTATTGCTGATTTTGACGGTTTTGACTGAAGAAGTAAGTTTTATTATGTGAAATTTTTCAATTGAATTCTAAAATGAAATATTTTATTAAGTTTCAGTCGATGACTGTCGCCCAAACTTTTCGATCTCATGTTCGTCTTCAGTTACATTCGAACAGTGAGCGCGGTATGTATATAAATCGTTTGAGATGAATTCTTTTTGAATTTTTTTAATTAGTTCTAGCACTCGTACAACAAACGTTGATGAAATCAAATGATGCTTCATTGAGTTTACACGCGTTACAATGTTTGCATAAATGGATAGTATTTGGTATTTCAATTCCGGATTGCACTAAAATGATCGATTTAGTTTTCAACTTTATCGTCATGAAGGATTTCAATGAAATTTCATCAGATATTTTACAAAGCATTATTTTTCACCCCGATTGTTGCAAGTTAGTCAACATTTGTATTCAAATTATTAACTTTTAATTGTAAATTAATTCTCTTTGCATTAGATATCCAGAATCAGTTCTCAAATTGCTCGAAAAAATTCTTCAGCTTGAAAACAATCTCTTGATAGCGATTCAAGAAAAAGATTCGGTATTTGAAATATTAAAATCAATAATTTGATTTTATAAAATTTACATTTATTTATATTAAATCTTAGGATACGTGCATGACGTTGTGTGGTTTATTCACGGCCATCGGGGAATCACACACACGGCTATTTTTAGAAGCTTTTTTAAAAGACAATTCAGCGAGAGAGAATTTTCTTAAATTGGTCAAAATCATATTGGTAAAAATTGCTTTATACTTGTTAAACCATACAAAAAAAATCAAATTTGAATATTTCAGACTTGTACTGGTGCTCCTGGACAATATCCAATAGATGAAACATTTAGTTACATAACATTTGCATTTTGGTATAATTTACAAGTAAATTTTACAATAATCAAATGAAAAAAATTTTTTTTTTTACTAATTTACTTATACCATTTTTTAGGATGAAATTATTTCGGTTGATAAGAAGAATGCGACTATTTATCGAAGTTATTTCACATCAATTTTTGAATTCCTGGTTGATGTGTTGCTACAAAAACTCATGTCTCCTAAAATTAAGAGTTCGTGGACTCTTGGTAATTGGTTCATAGTGAAAAAAATATAATTTTAAAATAAATTTTTAATTGAATAGATGAAATTGAACAGTTTAGATGCTACCGTGAGGACATAGGCGATACTTTAGTAACTAAAAATGTCCCCACTTCTAAGACAGAGCAATTAAATTGAATTGAATTTTCACAGATGTATTGTTACAATCTCTTAAGGTCAAAGATGTTGGAACGATTACTCAACCATTTAAATAATGTTTTGTTAAGCAGTAAATTAAACAGTGATGAAGTTGATCAGGTAATTCAATAAATTTTATTATTCTCTTGTCTTATATCATTTAAATATAATATCTATTTAATAATCAGGCGCTTGAAGCTTGTCTTGGCGCTATGCAATCAGTTGCAGACAGTGTTGGTACTGAGGAAAATGTTTTCGTACCTCAATTCATTTCTCAATTGCTAAACATTCCTTATCAAAACAAACCACATCTACTCGCTTGTATAATAGATACGATTGGTGAGAAATTAAATGCAAATAAATTTATATAAATAAATATTTTTGTTTTATTTTAGGACCATTCTCCGAATGGATCAATTGCAATCCAAGTGCATTGTCTCAAATTGTTCCTTTTTTATTACTGGGTTTAAGTGAACCGGGAGCCTCCTCATCAGCCACACTTGCCCTCACCGATATCAGTCGCGATTGTCAACTGAAAATGAGACCTTATGCTGAGAGTATTTTAACAATTTGTCAGGTATTGGTAGATAAATAGTAAAAGAATTTAAATTGATTAATATAACTTCTTAGGAAGTTTTTGTAAAACGTTTGTTAAAACGTCACGAAGAAGTTCGTTTAATGTACCCCATTGGCTACGTGGGATCGTTGCTACATCCAGACTTGCTTATGGGTTATTTAAGGAAATTATTACAGCCTGTGTATATAGAGATGCTAGAAATATCGCAGAAAGTGGAGTTGACTGCTGATGAACAGACACTTTTATTATGTCGACTTAAAATTCTTTCAACGCTGTTTCACACATTGAACGTTAAATTAAAAGATGATGACGATGACGAAGAAGAAAAGAAATGTCCGGCGCAGAAGAAGGAAATTCAGAGTTTGATAATGCAGCCCGTTTTACCGCTATTAGTAGAATTTTTCCCAGTTCTAAAAAACATTATTTCTAATTGGCCTTTGTGTCTGCCACTGACCGATACAATTTGTGATCTTTTGAAACGTGCTGTAACCAATTTATTGGATGACGTGTTACCGGCTTTAGAGAATATCCTTCTGTTTCTCAATATGATTTATTCGTCTCTTCCATCGGTGGCAGCATTGACTTTGTTCAAAACGGTTGAATATCTCGATGGAATTTAAGTATTTCGTGTTTTTTTATTTTAAATTTTTCTTTCGCTTTAGATAGCGTTAATGTTTTTCGATAACCAAGAACGAAAATTAATGGTTCAAAATAGCTTGATATTGATTGTAAATAATACACTAGCAGTTAGTCAGATGGGTAAGTTTTAATCAAAATATTAATAAAATCATTTGAATTTGTTTATTCAATATTTTATAGGCGGTTTATCCAATCATTCGGACATTTGCGATTCTTTTTGTCAACTTATAGCTCAATTACTGAAAAAACTTCCAACTTCATTGCAGCATGACCAAATTAATTTGCTTCTATTGTTTCAATATGGTAAAGCCAAACATACTCATTATAGTTATAATAATTAATTTAATATTTTTAATTTTTTAATGAAGGTATTGCAGTTTTAGCCATTCCAGAAGCACCCGCAGTCAAAGCAGCATCAATGTTGCTGGTAATAAATATCTTAATTAATTTAAAACTTTTTAGGTTTTGGATCTTTAATATTCATATTCATAGGTTAATTTCATTAATCAATCTCGGGATTATGCTAATATGTTAAACATTGTTAATAATTATGGCCATATTTTATTATCACAAATTTTTTCGGTGAGTATATTTTTAATTTGAAAATATAAGGAAGATTTATAAGAATTGCCTTAGTGCGTTGGCGGATCGTCACCTCGAGGTGTAATGGACTCACTAACCGACATTTTATCGGCAATGGTTAAAAAATATTTCGATAACACAACTAGATGGCTTCATTCAATCACATCGAAAGAAAATTTTCCCTCTATTCACGTCAATAAAGAGCAGAAAGAAGTATTCGTTACCAAGATTTTAAAGTAAGTGAATATTAACTTTAAACCAAGGGCAAATCTTAAATTTCCACTTATTTAAGGGATTATTCGAACAAGAGAAAATTACAAGAACACGTCAAAACATTTTCTTTAACTTGCCGGGGATTAATAGGGACGGAATATGGAACACAAATATTGCCAAATTTGTAAATGTTCCAAAAAATACGTTTAATTATTTAAAAAAAAACAAAATTCGTGTGTAACATTGAAATTAATAAACAGGTTGATATTGTCTTTCCGACAAAAGATTTTTACTTTCGACGCTCTTCCCAATCCAATCTTGAGTGACGATGTGGAATTTTTTGTTTCGCGAATGATTTGCTATTTTCAGCTTATCCAAGTTGCTTAAATCACTGCAAAATAATTTAAATTTAAGTTATTAACTCAGAATTTTTTAGTTTTGATTTTACTTCGTATGAACGACCACGTGACTGACGTTTTTATCAATTTGCTTGCTCGTAGACCCTCCATAAAATTTAAACTTTAATTTCATTAACTTAAGACTGGGATTAGGATCGAAATATGCTACACGACAACGGAATAAACCTAAAAACGATGAATCTTGGAAATATTTATCTTCCAGTTCTTTAATCTCAATTTGGTTTAATTGATCTAATCGATTTGCATCGATATTTCTGAAAATCGATTTCAAATTGCTTTCATCGATTTCTTCAGTGTAACTATCTCCATACTCGTCAAATGAAAGCGAAAACTGATCAATTGTTTTCTTTGTTGTATGCCACATACACGAAGGTGTCCTATCAATATGTTAGGAATTTTCAATATGTTTATTACTCAGTCTTTTATTGTTTTATTACCAATTCAGCAGTCGTTTCTCACTTATACACGAAAGTAGCCAACTGCACTTCACTATATCGTAAGTTCCAGATTTGATAAGATTTCGTACTCGAATGGTGATTTTATCAGCAATTATACAAAATATTTGTGAATCTGCAAGAAAATGCCAATAAAGATTTTGAGTTAAACGTAAATACGAAACTTACTGGGATGCATAACAACTTTTCCGCCAAGTTTTGTAATCAACAATTCCACTTGTTCTTTTGGACATTCTTTAGTACCATTAATTACACAAAACACTTTCGATTCGAAAAGATCCGATTCCTATTATTAATTTCAATTATTACCTCACACTCTTCTGTAAAATTAATCGACTCACTTTCTGTATATTACGAACATCGGGGCCTTTAAAATGAGGCGCCAAAGTTGGTTTCTCTCGAATATAAATTCGTTGTTTTTTAGGCGATGGTTCACCTTCCGTAGACGCGTGATGTAAAGCCAATTTTCCATGCGATTGCTAAATAAACATTACTAGTTTAAATTAATTTAAAATTTATAAACCAATTTATTTTACCTTTCTTAACTGATCGAATTCACTCAGTGTCATGCACTCGTACCATTCTTTATCGTATCTCACTTTCTCTACTCTTGGAAATCTCAGAGTGTAACCAGTCTTAAACTTATCACTTTTATTTATCTCTGCTGCTTTAACTTGTACAATTCGCGATTTACATGGTTCGATCCACATATTCGGTCTCTCTTTATGACCACTTCCAATAACGATGCAACTTGGTTCGTCTCGCTTACTGTA
>JAQFZU010001575.1:0-12722 GCA_034696185.1 Henia vesuviana | reverse complement strand
TATTTACCCAATAAAATTAGGTAAAATAGTAAACCTTTATTTTATTACCTTAATTGGAATAAGACCAAACCATTTCTATAATTGCACTTCGTAAAAGGTTACAGTAATCACTAGCAGATTAAGGTAATACGCCTTTATAGGTATATAGTTAAAGGTGTTGGATTCTCGAGTTCAAATCTAAACCGTCGTTTAATGTCTCGTTGTCTTAAGATATTTTCTTTGAAATTGTCTCCGCTTTACTCACAATCTCTCATCATTGAAAATTAGTAATAATTATGTCAAATGGTTATTTGAACAAAACTAACTTTAATTCTAACTGATCAAATGATTACACATATTAATAAACTAAGTGAACAAATCACAGTAATTGATAATAATAATTAAATATTAACACATAGTAACAAAAAGTACATAATACTATCTTAAAATAAAATAACATCAACATTCCTATTAGATATATAAATAGGGACAAGCTTTATCAACTTTTAAAGGAATAAAATCACACTATTATTTTTTAGAGTGTGCCCATGCCGTGTTTGGGTTACCCTAACCCCGATATGGTCATAATAAGTAAGACATACTAATGGCTACATGGGGTAGCCGCACCTGCTCAACTCCCAGGTCACTTACTAGATCCTTATATGATTTTTTATTAAAGAATCATTATTTATATTGCACACCACAGTCATTGTCCATTGCAACTGCTTTGTTTGCAGCTCAAAAAAGTCGTAAATCAAAGATGAAAGTAAGCTGAGGCCTGATCCTAAGCTGTACGAGAAAAAGACTAGATTTCAAGTGGTGTTTGAAAATGATTTGTATTGAGCTATGATGAATGTGGACTGGATTTTTATCATTAGTGAATTTGAGTCAAAGTTTTATCAATTGATTGCCATTTTGATTCTGTGAGTAATGTAATTAGTTATATTATTTTGGGCTCTAGACTATTCTTTATTTCTTTAGTTATTGGAAATTGTTTAGACATTACACCTATTGATTAGTATATTGTTTAGCTTACAGAGTAAGTTATGTTAAAGTGCATTGTGATAACAGTGTTTAGTTAACACAATTCTTCTATTGCATCTAGTTTTGTCTATTTATTGATGTTTTTATTATAATTCTTAATCAAAGTAGTGAGTTTGTTGGAGTTAGGTTATTGGTGATTGACTATTTATTAGATATTATCTTTTTATCTTAATATCCTCTGTGTTAACTGATGAAATAGTTTTATTACTGTTTGAATATGAATATTTTTTGTGAGATTCTTTTGACTGAGTTTTATAATGAGTTTAGTTATAGAATCACATTTCGTAAATGCTTCTTGCCTTAGAGTAAGAACACATCAACATCTAAAACATAATAATGATTTAATTAAGTTTTATGTTCATGAATTTATTTGTTGAAATTACATATACAATTATAATTATTGAGACAGAATTTTCTTAAATGGACTCTTACAGTCATCCTTCAAAAATTCTAATAAATGTTTACAAAACTTCAACAATTCTAATTTTACTTTTACTTATGTGTTTCAGATTCAAAATGTCTTCGAGAACATGCTAATAATGTGATAAAATTTATTCACTCATTTCAGATAAAATCTATTTTTTTAATGTACAATGAAGGTCAATTGACAATCACTAATAGCATTTACTATTTCTCACTAAATATCTTTCATTGTAGATAATATAATTACTGCTCTGGCCCCATGGAAATTTCTATATCAATTTACTGCCTTTTGCATATCTGGCAATCTAACACAAGATGAATCAAAAATATTTCCATATATAAAAGAAGATATGATGATTGTGTGGATTAATCGTCCAGAGTTATATTATAAAATTATTGATGATGAAAAGGTAAAACTAAAATACATATTTTTAAGCTAATGAAGCAAAAATGAATTATTTTTAGGTCTTTTGCTATCCCTGTATTATTAAAGCAAAAATTATTTTATTTATAATTAATCATGACAGAAGTAAATATTTCTTACCTCTGTTTCCTAAGCTGCTAGATCTTATTGTTTGGAGAGAAAACAAAGTTTATTTCTTAATTTTTAACACTACTGAAACATGTAATGTAAGATATTTATATACATTTATTCAATAGCTGTATTCAAAACCACTTGCATTACAAATAATAGCAGTGCTTTGTTAGAAAATATTGTTTCATTTATTGTTCAGCTCTGTGTTAAGACACTTAATATTAACAATAACATGCTAAATTTTAACAAGTGTTATACTTGTGTTACAAATGTTAAAAATGTTAAGTGTGCAGTGTATTGTAATTGATTGTAACCAGTTATGACCGAAAATGTTTTTACCAAAGTTACACACAACACTTGTATAACAATTATGCACTCAAGGACTAATGCAACAGTGCACTAACATAACACTGAGCTATCGATAACACAAGTATTTTTGAATGCAACTAATATTTCCTGATCATTAGTCATTGTTTCTTATTTTTAGGATTTCAATGTAATAAATTTGATATATAATGTGACTCAGCATGCACTGTTAATAAGACAAATGCAATTACATTGTACTCAACTTGATTGCTTTTTGTCAGAAAGTAGTATGCCAAAAAAATTTCTAATGCCAGTAGAAAAATTATTTGCTGGAGTTTTTTTGGTGAGAATTATCATAATTGACAATTGTTATCACAGAAAATTATTAATTATTTACTTTTTTTTCAGTTTATGCCTGATTCAATACTTGTTGAAACTTATCCAAATGGATCTCATGTTTTTAGCGGATTCATGTACGACTTGCTAAATGACTTTCTTTGTCCAATGACAAAATTAAAGTTAGTTTGCTCAGGTTAAAATTCCCAGATAAACACACATTTTCCCATAAACTTTTAAGAGTTTGAATTAATTTGATGGGTTCCTTAACAATGATGGGAAATTTTAAGGGTTATATTATGGGATTTAATGGTCTGTTATGGGTAATGTGGGAAATAGGGCAAAAACACACCAATCCCCATAAAAATTCCCATAAAAAATCATGGGTCCCATATGAGAATTTTTATGGGAATTTTAAGCTAGGTTTGCATATTTATATGCTTGTATATATACATGGGAAATGGGATTGGTCTTCTACAAATATATTGCAAACAGTTGATCTAAGATTAATTTTATTAAAAAGAATGTACAGAATGTAGGATTGGCTTTGTCTATTGGTTACTTCAAATTGTTCTTGATCATGTGCCTTTCAAGTGTATTCAACTTCTATCTATAAACCATGGAGATTAGATCAAAATTTCCAATCACAAAGTCGCAAGACCCCAGGTTAAAATTCCCATATAAACCCATACACTTTCCCATAAACTTTTAGAGTTTCAATGGGTTTGACAGGTTTCCTAACAATGATGGGAAATTTTAAGGATTTTATTATGGGGTTTGATGGTTGGTTATGGATAATGTGGGAAAAAAGGCAAAAACACATCAATCCCCATAAAAATTCCCATAAAAAAATCATGGGTCACATGTGAGAATTTTTATGGGAATTTTAAGCTGGGACATTATTTAATAAATCTAAATCTGTTGATGAAAGTCAAATTCAAAATGTACTAAATTATGCATAAATTAAGTTCACCCTAAATCTTTTTACTTCTTACATTTTTAATGCAAGCAGTGTTCAATATGGCATCTTTTAGCACAATCGCAAAGTTCTGTCCCTTTTTTGAATTAAATGCACATAGTTACTATTATGTCATAATTGTTGAACGTTGTTAGTTTAAACAAAGTGTGTATGTATGAATATTTGTAGAGAGAAAAGATACAGTCTTGTTGAGATTGTAAAGAGAATAACTATTTTATTCAAAAGCTGGTTTATATAGGGTCATGCCAAGCCTATTCACTCTTTCTATAAATTGGATTAGGAACAGGATATTAGACACATGTGTAAAGACACATCTTACAAACTTTAATTCATAGTAACATAAATCTGAAATACATGTGTAGGAACACATGTTTAAAACTTCCAACAATAATTGATACTATACATCTTTCTGTGATGTAATGCTACATACCATTCATTGATATTGATTGAATATTGTACACCAATTGTGACAGTGAGAAATCCCTCCAAGCTATCTTTTCATAAAACGTCAAGTTTAAATCGATCGCATTAATTAAATCTGAGAGAGGCATAACACTGGATACATCATTGTAACTCCTGTGCCAGTCTCCCTGCAGCTAATGGCATGGGGCCGGCCCATAAACAGTAGAGCTATTAGGAGGTACTGTTTCTGTCATGTACTAGAGTCAGGTCGCACTGTCAGTGTTTCAATCTTGGGTTGTTAGCCCTCCAAATCCACACTCAATCATTATCAAAATCAACCTCTGATTGGTTTGTTGAGAACATTGATAGCAGTGATTGAAAAAGTGAAGTGAAAACTTTAATACAAAATCATACAAGCAAAAATCTCTCTTTTTTCTCTCTGCACAGGTTTATATAACCCGTTAATCCATCTTAATCTCCGAGGGTTGAAGATATTCAATCCTCACCCTTTGAACACTTAAACTTCACCTATTCATCCGATTGGATGAATGGCTAAAGTGCAATGTTTTGGGGGGGGGGTCATCTCTTATTTGTTTCTGGTAATGGGGCGTGTGTTATCACACTTTAATGGAAAGTAGGTCTAATTCTTTTACTAGCTGTTACTCGCACCTGCAACTGACATGGTAATTGTGCCCTGTTCTTCATGTGAAAAGACGCATTATTACTGTCATGCCCTGGCGAGTTTAACGCAACTTCCGGTCAGTTGACTGGTTAATCTCTTACGATTGGACTTTTTTAACTGTTAACAATGACTTCTGACCTCACAAAAGAAATTAAGTGCAATATCTTTGCAGGAGACTAGACCTTTTTTTTTACACAATAGATATCAATCACTATTGGTTATATTTACCAAAAGTAAAATTTTAGCATTTAGTTGTTTAGCAGCTCAGAAGAAGTGTGGCTGATATTAAAAAACCATGCTTGCACTCAAGCTGAAAAACCAACTACATGGCCATCTGAATCAATTTCATGCAAACAGTTTAGATGATTTTGTGAGCGGATATTTTGTTACTGAAATTAATTAATTATTTAACCGCCAGAGGAAGTGCCAGACAATATGAAAATGAGCGAATGGAATTGAAGAAAGAAGAAGAGCGGGAAAAGGAAAGACAGACCATATTGAGATTTAGCACCATGTTACATTTCTTATTTTATTATAGTTCATTAATATAGTTAGTTATTGGTTTCTTTTATTAAATATTATTCATTCTAAAGTTGTGGTGAGTTATTGATGAGTTGAGTGAAAAGTGAAAGAAGAAACTAGGACCAAAGACGAACAGAGAGCGAGGAACAACGACGACAAGATTTGGCGGGAAATGGATCCATTCACAAATGGTAGCAGAGGAAACATAGGTTTGCCGGAAACACAGTGAAGATAGTGAATTGTAAATTGTGCAAAGTGAAATAAGTGTTAGTGAAAAGTGATTAGTGAAGTGATTGAAAAAGTAAAGTGAAAACTTTAATAAAGTAAGATGAGATTCTTCGACAAGTAAATGACGGACGACCTTCATTTCGTGCTAAAATTTCCAACTCTGATCTCAAAGAAAAATCCAACAAAACGGTAAATAAAGTTTATTTCAAAATAAAATAGAAATTCGATAAAAATGAAGTCAAACAAAGAAACGGGAGAAAGCGACATATTAAACGATGAGAATTACATGGTGGGCAAGACGTATGGGAGGTTATTTGAAACAAAAAGATGCATGAAAAGAAGCAGTTTGTAATCCTGAAGCTCCAAATCCCATGAGAGGGGATAATGATTACGATAAGAAGGTGAAAACGCATAGAGAATGGGAAAGAAAAAATGTTATTGGCCCTGGAAGGGATCATTTTAGCCTTGTCTCGACCACAAGTATTGAAATATTCGGCCATAAGTAACACAAAGGAGTTATGGGATAAAAGTAGAGCAGATATGGATGAGAAAAATGAGCAAAACAGGCAAAAAGCGAAAAGGAAAATTTTGACATTAAAAATGAGAAGAAGTAAAAAGGTGAGAGAATTCGTTGACCGATATGTTGCTGCTTGGAATCATGCGATTGAGTTGGTTGATCAAATGATAACAGAGGAACAAATAGTGCTGCAAATTTTAGATGGAGTAACAGAAGAATTTGATAATGTTGTAGGAGAACAAAAATTGACAATGGCGTATTAAAAACTGTAAAAAACGTGCGAGACATTCTCATTGATAACGAAAACCATAGATCGCAACGGCAGGAGGAGATTTACACACACCGATATGAGGGGGCGCATAAATTGTTTTTTCAATCATGTGGACAGACGCACGGAAACCGCAACTCAAAGCTTTTTAAAGGTATTAAAAAATTAAAAGAAACTTTGTGAAAGGAAAAAATGTTAATTTGAATCCAAATGATAGAATGCAGCAACAAGGAATGGAAGGATGCTGGAATTGTGGCAAATTCGGACATAAGCAGGCCGAATGTCGAATTACAAATGCAGTAGACACAGATTTGATTATAAAATGTTTTAATTATGGTGAAATAGGCCATAAATCTTTGCAATGTCGGATAAAACAGAGAGAAGTAAAGGAAGCAAAGGGAAGAGAAAAGAGCGGAAAAACGATGGCGATAACAGTACATGATGAAAATACAGGCATGGATCAAATTGTTATCCAGATGGTGGATCTAGCATGGTACAGAGAACGCTGGTTTGACATTAGCTGGTAAAAAATGAACCCCCACATTAGGTCAGCTTTATTACTACCAAAGGAAATAAATGAAGAGAAAGCAAGCCAATGAAAGGAGCAACAACAAATAATGGAAGAAGAATAGTGCCGAAAAGTGAATGAGCCATTGGATCGTGCTTTGTGGAAAGTAGAAGATGAAGAAGAGGAAATATCAATTAAACAAAACAGTAAAAATGAAAATGATAAAGAAAATTTGTGCATTGGAGAATAAAGACACGAAGAAATCAAAAGTGACAATGATTGTAATGGAAAAATAAATGAAGAAGATTCAGATGACGAAAAAGAGAGTCAATACGAAGTATTTAAAGGAAAGGGGCCAAATGATAAATTAACAGATCAGGAATATGTGTTACTAATTGAAGAAATAAAGCAGAGACAAAAAGCCAGAAAGGAGAAACAAATTAAATGATTTAAAGAAGATGAAAAGGAGAGAAGAAAGACACAGTTATATAATGAGACAACTGTACCAAGGCAATGAGTACATGTGTGAGGTAAAAGATCAAATCAAGAAAATTAGAGAGTATAAAGAGAAAATAGAGAAATTCTTGGTTGGGATGCTTAAGGAAAAAAAGATGGAAGAGGCAAACATAAAGTTAATTTACCAAGGAGAATGGTACAAATGTCTCAGACAATACGAAGACTTTAAAATTGAACAATATAAAATGTTGGAACAAGAACGAAAGAGATTGGAGGTGGAAATGGAAGTGGAAATGAAAGGTAAGATTAACATTAAAAATTTTAAATGTATGAAACTTTTGGAATCAGCTTGTCCGGTGACAAAAGACGATTCATGAGACGATAATAACTGGCTAGTAGATTCAGGAGCTATGTCTCACATGACGAACTCTATGCAACATTTTCAAGGAAAAATTGATGTCATTTCTAGACCTGTCAAAACGGCAGAAAAGAACAAAACTATTTTACCAATAGGAAAGAAAGAAGTAAAGCTGTATCAGAATAGCAGCGTATTAATATTATCAATTGTTTTATTCCTGCCTCAACTAGATTCAAATTTGTTAACTGTGGTACAATTAATAGCGGATAATAAGCGAGTTGAATTTGATGAAAAAGGGGTTAGAATTATAGACAAGACAAATGGAAAAATTGATTTAATAGGATTTAAGGATACAAATTGATGTATTGTTAAGACTAATATGGATCTTTATATTTTGACGGATGAAATTCCAGAAGAGTATTAAAGTGACCAAAAAAAATACAATTTGGCATGAGAGATTGGGACATGTAGGAAATGATAGAATAATTAAAATGAGTGAGGGAAAAATGGTTATGGGCTTAAATTTTAAATCAATAAAAGGAAAAGGGAAATGTGACATTTGTGTAAAGGGGAAATATTAAAGATTACAACACAAAAGAGGAACAACAATTAGTACAATGATGGTATTGGAATTGTTGCATATCGATCTTATGGGACCCAGCAATATAATTTCTTTGGGGAGAGTGCAGTATTCTCTAGTTTTAGCTGATGACTACAGTCACATGGTATTTATCCAAACATTATTAAATAAATCAGAAGCAGCAGGTGAAATAGAGAAGTTTATATAAAGGGAAGAAAATCAAACGGGAAAGAAAGTTAAAAGAATAAGGACAGATAATGGTGGGGAATTTTGTTCGAAACAACTGTGACCATCCATCCCGCCGCTGCTTGGATACGGGATCCAGGCAACGGTATTGCAAATGGGTCACTTGGATAATTTGGGACAGACGCGTGATTCGTAGATTAGCGAGCCTTTATTAATAGGCCGCAACCCACAGTCACCATCACGCTCCCAACGTCTCCTAAGGTTCGCCGGCCTCATACCGGTATCCATGATACCGATACGAGGTCTAAGATATCATATGCACACTAAATGGCTACGTGGGGTAGCCGTGCGTCCTCATCAACCCCCGCACAACATTCCCCACGCCTACTGCGTGGCCACTTGAGCAACCCCGATCATCACCATCTCCTTAGCCAGATATTTCCCTGTTTGTTCACTAGGATGGAGAATCACTAACTGACCAACTATCTTTTCCCTGTCCGATCTCTCGGATGGGGAAACCACAACTGACGACCTTCTTGGGGTTGTGCCACCTCAGGTGGTGCAATGGACGTGCCCCAGGGTCACCTGACCGGGACCCATGCTGCCCTCTAGTGACATCTGGTCACACAACTGGAGGAATATTTTACAAAAATAGGAATAATTTACGAATTAACAGTGCCTTTCAATCCTCACACTAATGGCGTGGTTGAGAAAATGAATAGAACGTTAATAGATATGATGCGATCGTTGTTAATCGATGCCAATGCTCCAAAAGAAATGTGGGCGAAGGCAATACACATGACGGTAAAAATTAGAGACGTAAAAATAATTACTTACATCGGCAACTGAAGGAGGAAGTTTATATGTATTCACCAAACAGGTTTGAGGATACACAAGGAAGGGTTTGTAAGCTGAATAAAAGTCTATATGGATTAAAACATGCCGGAAGATGCTGGAATGAGCAAATTCATCAGTTGATTGAGGGGGAAGGGTTTAGCCAACCCCCTGATGATCCATGTTTGTATAGGAAAACAAAAGAACAGGATTTTATGTTAATACGAATTTATGTTGACGACATAATAACTTTAAATACGAATGAACAAATGGAAAGAAAGATAATAGGATATCTCAAAAAACAAGTGAAATAGAAAGAAATGGGTGAATTAAATTACATTTTAGAAATGCAAGTTACTTATGAAAAAGAAAAAATTAAATTGAATCAACAAAAGTACATCGACGAAACATTGGAATTATTTGGGATGAAAAATTGCAATATGGCAGTAAGCTCAATGTGTATCGGACAAGATTTAGATGAGTTAAAAATGACTAGCGAAGAAGTAAAATCAGAAACATACCAGTAATATATAAGTGAATTGATGTATTTGCAATAACATGTCTGTCTTAATACAATAATGTGCAAGATAGAAATTTGAAAGTATACACAGATGCAAGTTAAAATATCACAAAAGATGCAGAAGGTTTCTCAGAGTGGATAGTTAAGGATGGGAAATCAATAATTAATTGGAGAAGTAAAAACAAAAATTTGTAAGAGAAAGTTCAACAGAAAGTGAATAAGACATGATAGCGGAAGGAATCAAGGAATTATTAAGGACAAAACATCTACTAGAAGGAATTGGGATGATTGAAAGGAAAGAAAAATTAGGGTTATATACAGACAGTTTGAATAATGTATTTATAATGGAAAAGGGAGTTCAAAGAGCAAAGACAAAATATGTGAATAGGAAAAATTATTTTATAAAACAAAATATTGCAGAGGAGGAAATCGCAGTTAGACATACCCAGGAAAATTACAAGAAGCGGATATTTTAACTAAGCCAATCTCCGGAGAAATATTGAAGAGAAATATCAGTCAGTTAAATTTAATGTAAATTAATTGTATAACAAATGGGGATTTGTGAGTGGGTTTTTTTGTTACAAAATTAATTAATTATTTAACCATAAGAGGAAGTGCCATACAATTCAAGAATGAGCAAATGGGAGTGAAGAAAGAAGAAGAGCGGGAAAAGAAAGGACAGATCATATTGAGATTTTGTTGAAGGAACACCATGTTACATTTCTTGTTTTATTATAGTTTATTAATGTAGTTAGTTATTAGTTTTCTTTTATTAAATATTATTCATTCCAAAGTTGTGGTGAGTTATTGATGAGTTGAGTGAAAAGTGAAAGAAGAAACAAGGACCAAAGACGAGCAGAGAGTGAGGAACAACGATCCATCCACAGATTTTTCCCTTTTCATGCCAGTTTATATTTAGAAATATTTAATGTTTTTCAATAAATAAAATTTTTTGTGTGTAAAAATCCATAAGTTTGTAATATTATTACCTACTGAAGAATATTGGCATATAATTAATTGTGCAATTTAGGTGTTGAAGATGGTTTGCAGATATATTTTTTTTTGCTGTTATGGGTTTAAGGAATAATGATTAAAGTTTAATTAGTTTTATTTTATATTTTAGGTTAAATTCAACACTTGAATTATCACCTGAAATTACTCGCACTAAGATGAAGAATAAGGTGCTTGAAAAATTTTGCAAATATAAAAGTAGTAAGAATGAAACTGCATGCAAGACTCTTTGTTTGTATTACAAATGTGTTTCTGCCAAAATCTTTTTGTTAATGGTTTTTCAGATTTTTTGCAAATTTTCCAGCCAATTGCAATGAATATCATTTTAAGTGATTATCATCCATTTGGCCTTAGTAAACTCAATAACTTATTATATTGTCACGAGTTCATTTTCACCGATACAAGTG
Organism: Henia vesuviana; assembly: GCA_034696185.1. Lineage (NCBI taxonomy): Eukaryota > Metazoa > Arthropoda > Chilopoda > Geophilomorpha > Dignathodontidae > Henia > Henia vesuviana. The sequence goes on along the minus strand of JAQFZU010001575.1, from coordinate 1,641 downwards.
TGAAACCTCCTGGTCACATTCTCCAGTCAATTCACTTTCGGGCAAGTTGAATAAAAGGAATTGGACCCAGACTTATGGTTTGGGGGTTCAGGATCTTTACACTATCGTGCCGTCTTAACACTTGCTGGATTATCCTATAAGTACTCATGAAATTATTCCATACAATTTTATCGGCCTGTGACAGTATATATATTATTAAATAAACCTTATTGATATTTTATTTGCCAAAAGTGGTAAAAAAAATATTGATAATTTATGTCCAACACAAATTACAACTTAATATAATAATATTACAACTTATAAGCAGCAGCAATTTTTAGTATTTTTATAAAGTTTGCAAATAAGTATAACAGCACATGGAATGAAACGTTTACTTCAGTAATATGTGATGAAATTGCAAAAAAAGTTAGAAAATCAGTGTTATTTGGTTTGAATTTAAGCAGTATTTCTTGCATTGCTTTGTTACTAAGTTTTCCTTGATTATACCATTCATCAAAAGCTAACAAATGAAATGCCTTAATTTTTTAAAAATTAAGGCATTTTTCACTAATGGAATATTCAAGTAATGGAATATCTAAGTATAATGAAATTATACTTAGATATACCTTGAACAGGGATGCCTATAGCATGATAAAATCAAAGTATGGATATCACTAGTTCCTGAAAAGTAAAGTTTATTGTTATATAAACCTATGGTGTTTTTACTCCTAACAAAGGCAGTTCAATGTAGTTTAGACCCCTAAGACTTGCATGTAAGAAGTTATTTTAAAAAATCTGATCATTGGAAATTTACAGGGATATGCAATGAAATAAAATGCTGTCACAGAATTTAAATACTTGAAATTAAAATTTTCTGCTTAAAATTTGCAAAAAAATCCAAACCTAAAAAGAATATACAATTATGTCTTATTAATTAGAGTAGATAATGAAAATGGTTTGCAATTACTAGAGTAAGACTTTGAACTGATTTTAAAAGCAATTATATTTTATTTTGTTAGCTCTAATTATTCATAAAAAGTTTTGAAATTAATTTCAGACACTGGATACATCAACTACTCCTTTTGTTTTGACAACTCAATTTATTGATGAATTTGAACTGGTCAAATTGGCATCTAAGTTTGATTCTGTTGCAATTGTAATTCAACATACTTTTGAAATTAATGATTTTATATGGGATACATTTATCAAACCATTTCATTGGTCAACTTGGACAGTGATTTTATTTTTTGTTTTATTGTTACATAGCAGTAACAAAATCGCTGACAAAGTCTTTGTAAAAATATCAACATCAGGTAATTAAAATAGTAATAGAACTAATATTGTGATTAAGTCGCATATATTCTTCTTGTTTATTCAAAAACATACAAATTAAAAAAATATATTGTATTGCTTTTCTAATTTGTTTGTTTTTTGGCCTTTTAGTTGAATAATACAGTCTACTCGAGTAAAGAATACACTTCAAAAGAAAATTTTCACCCCTATAATCAACATCAGTTATTGGTTGAGAGCATGTGAAAAGCTCTCAACGTGATAATTAGAATGTGAAATTTAGAACATAGGCTCCCCCAAGTAAAAAGATTCTATAGATTTCTGTAGAAAATGGTTATAGAATTTCTTTTGGTTTTTATAGATAATTTCTAT
>JAQFZU010001574.1:0-12724 GCA_034696185.1 Henia vesuviana | reverse complement strand
GATCACTAAATTAAAATTTTTGGGGTTTGTGGGTCGGGGAGGAAATGGAATAAAGACTATTTAAGACCCTGCGGTTTAGATGGATTTTTTTAAAGTTTTCACTTTCAGCTTTGTCAAAGGTATGGCTGAGTGGAAAAGTCAAAGCCAAATAGATGCAAAGGCGATTCGAGTCGAGGAATGGATTCTTATCGTCAGACGGAAAAGTACTTCTTTCGTGTACCTACAAATGGCAGGTGTGCGTGATATTGCCCATCAACAAAACGAACTAAACAGCCTCAACGTGATAGAACAAATTGGAGATTTTTTCTACGGCGAGGGATGCACGTGGGATTACACCAAGGACGAGATAAAAGAGGTGTACACATCCAAAGTACGATTGCTGACGTCATACGTCGAGTATCGCGCTCATCATGGGGTATGATGCATGATGCACGCCATAAAGCGCGGTATCGTGCAGGCAAGAGCTCATGCAGACATTGGACCATTGGGGTCGAAGGAGGTGTTGATGAGGGATTTACACCTGTCTTTCATCAAATCAATGGAAAATGCTATTGCATCCGCACGACTGGAGTGGCAAAACATCAAATGATAAAAAAAAAACAATTTTTTTTCAAAAAAAGTTTGTAAAAAATCAGAAATAAAAATATTATAATTTTTTTTCTCGTGAAATGTGTTTTTTTGTCTTTTTTAACTTTGGATGGGTTTTATAAATTTTTTGTTTCTGTTATACGATCGTGTCTTAAACTTTTTTTGTTGACTTTTTCAAAAAAGAAGAGAGGAGGGAGCGAATGGACTTTGCAATCAAACGCGCTAGTTTGAAGGGAAGGAGGGAAGAGAAAACACTTTGATTTAATGCGCTTGTTTAATTTACACGTGTGCTATGATGTAAGATATTCTAATTGTTAAACTTTCACAAATTTTTTTGGAAAACATTTAAATGCAAATGGGGAAAAAACACAAAAACAAGTTTTTTAAACTTTTTTTTCTCATTACAAACACTTTGTAATTGTTTTGAAGCTGTTGGAGGCCCTTGATGAAAGGTGGGACCTCAAACGTAAACATTGTAAGTTTACGTTTTTGACAGTTTCAAATTTCGTTTTTGGATTTTTTTTGAAACTTGGTCAGTTAAAATGTTGCCTCCACCAACATGCGTGCATCCGTTCGAGGCTGGGGCGGTGTTCGAATAGAACCTCAACCATCAGGAAGTAAACCCACCCATGGTCGTTGACGAAAACAACTTTTGGGATTTACCAGGTCTATGAGTGGGTGAAGTCCAGCCTGACGAGGAATGGGTTTCCGCCGATTGGGCTGTCGACGAAGCGGAGGACGGCGGGGACAATCTCGATGACGGTGAAGAGGAGCAGGAGGTCGGGGAGGGAGTTGCCAACCCCAACCTAGCTGAAGATGAAGATGACGCAGCGGCCATGTTTGTCTTAAACGAGTTGATGGAGGGGGCGGTGGATGAGGTGAGTGGGAACGACTCTGTATCGTCTTTTACTGTTTATGATTTTTCTCCAACATCTGATGAGTGGTCGTCTTACTCACCTCATTCACCTACTTACCGTCCTCCACCCACTCCTACTGCTGCGCTGTCGACCTTGGAGTTGTCATCGAGCATGGAAGCGGAGACGGCGAGCTGCACACCGACGCCGCAGCCTACATCGCAGCCTTCTTCGTCATCGCCGCCGTGCGCAGAACCATCGCGCGCTGGACCGTCGCACGTGGGACCGTCCTACGCGATGATAGGGAGCTCTTTCTCGTTGCCAGCGTCATCGTCCTGCACGCCATCGCCGCAACAGGTAGACGCGCAACGAGAATACGTGACGGTCGAGTTGGGGCGGTTGCAGGGGTTGCAACGACTGGTCGCACATCAAAGCACGACCATATTAGATTTGCGTCAACAAAACGCAAATCTTTATGATCATCTTGGGTATGCGGTTTGTCAATTGCAACACCTGGAACAGGTGCTCGCCGTACAAGAGTACCAACCGCCGCCAGAATGTAAGTATTTTTTGCAAATCATTTTTTGAAACATTTACTAATTTTTATTTATTTCCACAGGAAGAAAACGTCTTGTGAATATTGTATATATTTTTATATTTTTTTGTTTATATTCTTTTGTATAAATTTTTTTCATTTTTTGTAAAAATTTCATAAAACTGTAAATAAATTATACTTTTTCATTTGAATCAATTTTGGTCTTTTTTCTTTCATGAAGGAAGAGAAGGGATGAGAAAAACATCAGTTAATGGTGTTAAACGCGCGTCTGCTGCTCTGGGAGGTCAAGGAAGGGTCATAAGTGGTGTGAGTGATGGGAGTTTGAATGGAGGTATAGGAAGGGGGAGCTAGCAAAAATTGAAATAAAAACACAAACTTTAGTTAAATTATAGTATAGATTTTTTTTTATTTTGATTTCACACAAAATACACATATGCTGAATATACAAACTAAAAAAAACCAGCGCTCACAATAAAAAGACTGGAAAAATAAAAAAATTAAAAACATTTTCGTTCTTTCAGCTTCTGGTGACATTGTTGTTATTGGTCCGTGTGGTTTTGTTGTTGTTGTTGTTTCACTTTCAAATTCAACTAAGCTAAAATGAAAGAAAAAATTAAAACTTTTTTAAAAAAATTTTTGTTTTGATTTTTGAGTTGTTCACCTTTTGGTCAACCCACTAAAGTTGGTTTGTTGACCTATTTTTGCAGCACGTGGAGTCGGTGAATATTTACTACTCGCTGCTTGACAGTTGGTGACGTCATTTGTGTTTTTATACGATGTCAGTAGTACAATGACGGACGAGACGAGGGGAAAAATCAAGTGTACTGACGTCATTGCGTTGCGGAGAAGACTGCTTATCTAGTGTGGCACAGGCTAAGATAAAAGTTGAAAGATTTCTTAAAAAACACTTCGAATCACTCATCTGCTTTTTCCCAATCGGCTTGTTCCTTCGGGAGAAGCCGATTGGGAAAAAGAATTTTTTTGATGGGACTTTGTCGCGCGTTGACGGGAGGGAGCGTGCGAGGCATGCGCGGCATGGGGTTTTCTTCAAAAAAAAGATGGTCAAGAGCACGTATTTTCTTATTTGAATTCTTTCCAACTAGGTGGGAAAAAAATTTTTTTTTTTTCGATGGGACTTTGACGCGCATCGACGGGCGGGAGCGTGTGGACCCATCGCGACATGGCAAAAGCGCGCTCCGTATGTCGACTTTTTTAAGGAGAAGTGGGCTTCTCCCTATAGCGCGTTTCGCGTGTCCTTGCGTACACGTCATCGCTACATCATCGCAAACGACCTTCGGGGGGGTAAACAACTATGCTCAATTGATTGGTGACGTTATCAAACGCGTGGGAGCGATCGGTGACGTCATAGAGTGCTGCCATTGGTCAAATGCCATGACCAATCGATAAATTCGATTTTGGTGGGAGTTGATGACGTCATAGGGTGGAGTCTTTAATTGGACTAATTAATTAGAGCGGATGTTTTTAAAATGGCGACCGAAAGTGACGGTTCTACAAAAAAGACGTCTCCAGTGTCAACCGGAAGCAAGATGGCAGCACTGTATGGGATGCGCCAGATTGGAGGGGGCGTGGCTTGTAACGTAACTTTCGGAAAGTGTGCTAGAACCGCTATTTTCATACTACTATACTGGACATGCTCCCCCCCAGTCTAAGAAAACCCCAAATACAAAATCATTTATTAAAACTACATAAATCAAAGCAAATACTAATACACCAGTAAATACAAAACAAGAAAAACAGTGTATAAGTTTTGTAAAGTATTAAATTGCTACATCAGCAAAATCACCAATAAACAACTCATAAATGTAACGTAAATAGGAGTCTAATTTCACCCGTAAAAGCGGCTTGGTAAACAAGTCCGCAATGTTCCGCTCGGAACGCACATACACAAGAACAAACTCGTTATTATGTAACAACTGTCGCACATAATGATAACGTATATTGATATGTTTGGTCCCGTGATTAATAATGTCGTTTCTCGCAAAAGTTATGGCTGCCTGATTATCGGCGAACAACGTCGGAATGATATCTCGAAAACCCAAACCTGAGTTGTCTCGAACGATACGGGCCAACCATAAGATTTCCGATGCAGCAAGATCCATGGCAACATACTCTGTTTCCATGGTGCTCTTAGCAACGCATTTCTACACAGCAGTACGCCACCCGAGTGCAACATCCTCCATTGACCAAACAAAACCACTGATTGATTGTCGTCCGTCTACGACCGTAGCCTACGACGCATCAGAATAAATCTTGAGATCCCGCGAAGTCGCAGAAGAAAGATTAATCCTGTAGTCGATCGTGGTTTCAGATACTTGAGAACAGTAAGAAGAATCCCGTACTGTGCCTCGGTTGGACGTGACGAAAACTGAGCACAAGTCACCATAGCATAAGCCACATCTGGCCTCGACCAGCTTGCCACGAACAACAGAGCGCCCAGTAACTAACGAAACAGCTGTCTCGTTGCCAATTTATCTTCTAAGTTGAGCTTGTGAGCTGTGCCCACATCCATCGGTGCATAGACCGGCACAACTATTCCCTTCAAAAATTTCTTGACCAATTTCTGTATATATTGCTTCTTGTGTATTATCGTTCCAATCGGCGACGGCTCGAATTTCACTCCCAGGAATTTCCGTATCGCATCTAGGCGTACAACATCATATACTTCGGCCACCATTCAGTGAATTCTCTCCATCTTCTCTTGACTCAATGCAAATACCGCCATATCGTCGACGTAAAGAAGAAGAACACACCAGTCTTCAAAATAAAATGTACACGGACAGTATTCCGAAGCTACAAATCCTAGATTTACTAGAGCCTTTGCCAAATGAAAATGCCAGCACCGGCCAGCTTGTCTTAAATCATAAAGAGACTTGTCCAGGCGTAATACAATGTCATCTTCAACCGGTATCTCACCCTAACCTTGCGGCAGCTCTATAAAAATGACTTTATCTATGTCCCCGTAGAGGTAAGCACATTTTAGGTCCCACTGCTCGTGAACCAAGTGCTTCAGGGTCACGAGCAGGACGAAAAATAACTTGACCAAATCGAATTCTACTACAGATGAAAAGGTTTCCTCGAAATCTGCATCCGGAAATCTGCTTATGGCCATGAGCTACTAATCTCGCTTTAAACCTCTTGATGGAGCTGTCCACATGCGTTTTCAACGCAAATACCTATCGGTTTGTCAGAACTTTAATATTTTCGAGACGCTTAACAGGTGTCTAGACATGACGACTTTCCATGCTGCTAAGCTCGTCCAAGATGGCCAGTCTCTATTGCTCGGCGTCATCGGAATTCATGGCCTCTTGATATGACTTGGGTATCACGTGAAAGCACGCTAAATCAGATTCGAGGCTCTCAGGTAACGGAGGTAGACGTTCCAGACTTGAACATCGATGCCGTATAGTCGGTGAGAAATTAAAATCATTGGGGTTGCACACGATCCCATGTCTCATACACGTCTGCATCACATCGTTGAGACTTCGATTCCTGACCGATTCATTTCCAAAATACTAATAAACATCAGTCCTGAACCCTGTCTGCCTCGGAACCTTCTCACGCCTCCACGTTTGGACCATCTGCGGTGCTTTAACGATTGGGTTTTTCACTTCAGATTCCTCCAGATCGGGAAACACAAAATCATCGTTCTTTTGTAAACACTTGACTCCCATCCGGCTCTCATCAAAAATCACGTGTTTGACCTCAATAATTTTATTTGTGACACAATCCAAAATACGATAGCCCGCAGTGTCTAACGCATACGCGACCATGATTCCAATATCCTCTTTTGGTTCCAATTTTTTTCGATGTATTTTCGGCGTAACATGAAACGCCACGCAACCAAATACTCTCAGATGTGAAATATCCGGTTTCCGTTTGAACCAAATCTCGTAGGGTGTCGACTTTAAATTAATAGCATGTGGCAAACGATTCTTGATGTAGACATACGTCTGCAACGCCTTTTTCCAGAAAATGTGATCAAGTCCCGATGAGAGTAGCAAACTTTCAACCCCGTCCACCCGGAAACCGTTAAACCGTTCGGCAATTCCGTTCATCTCCGGAGAGTACACATTCGATTTCGTATGTTGAATTCCCAATGTATTCAAATAATCCTGAACTTGTTGACTGCAAAATTCCATCCCATTATCCGTATGGATCCTTCGAATTTTCCTTCTAGTCTGTCTTTCAGCACGTTGTATGTAAGCCTTTATCGTTGTGAGATGTTCATTTTACTTGGTATCGGACAAACCTCTGTTCAACGACTGTAATCGTCAATTATTGATAAAAAATGCAGATTTCCTCCTCTCGAGGTAGTCGGACTGGGTCCTCATATATCCATATGAACAATGTCCAATACTGCTTTTGATCGCGGCTTCTGTACATTCCTAAACGGTCCTCTTTTAATTTTCGATCTACTGCACATCTCACACGATTTTTCTGGTAATATTTTCCCTTTAATTCCGGTTACAGTCTTATTTTTCAAAGCAATTCTCAATTTATTCGAATCGATATGGGCAATACGTCAATGCCACAAGGAAGTATTATCATCTATCTGACTTATAATGGCCCCTTTCATGTTCACTTTCTTAGCAATTAACCTTCTTTGCTTCTGGATATTTATTGTATCGACATCATTTAGACTTTTCAAATATAGCTTATCATCTTTGCCCATGAAACTGTATCCTTGATTGGCTAACGAGCCAAGACTAATTAAATTACGAGACATTTCTAGCACAAAGTAAGTATTCTCCAATCTTAAATGACAATCATTACCGCAGTCATTCTTCAGCGTTAGCTCCATTATACTTATTCCAGTTGCCATATGTCTTTTTCCTAATTTAACTTGATCATTTGTTTCCTTCACATTCGAAAATAAATCTGCGTTGGATACGAAATGGTGTGTCGCACCACTGTTCATTAGAAATTCTTCTGCTGACTGTGACATCATGGCGAGTGGTGCCCAAGATTGTCTATTCTCAGTCGCCATATACCATCCTTCAAAGACATCTTGACTTGGTGTAGATGCAACATTCTGAGCTTTGTTTTGTCTTCTCGGTCTCTAATTGCGATTTCATCGATTATTCTGGTTAGACTTGTCTTCTCGATTCCGTTTTTTTTTGGGACAATCTCGAGCAAAATGTCCTCGTTGTCTGCAGTTGTAACAGACAATATTGGATAAATCAATTGTCTTCGATTTACTCGAATTTGGTGCAATCTGTTGAGAACGTTGTCCTCTGGATGTTGTCTGTCGTGTATCAATCCGTCCCACTAAATTTGTAATCCCGGAATTCGAAGTCATTGAAGATTCTCTTTGCCTAGTGTCTTCGGACATAAGGGCTTGTCAAATGCGTTTGGGCGTAAAATCATCGTCGGGCAGTTGATACAAATTTTGTATTAAATTTGTAAATGTGTCGGGGATACTCGAGATCATCTTGTACGCCACAAGTGATCCCGGTATCGCACAACCTGCAGCATTCAATCTCGACACCGTTTCTTAAAGTCTCGTTAGGTAAATGGCCATTGACTCGGGGAGATTCAATCTATCTGCGAAGAAACTGGTAGCTAATCGTCTGATTAAAGCTTTAGATGTTGATTGGAACGTTGACCTCAAATGCGTCCACGCTTCTTTTGGGTCCTCGAATTGACGTAACAATGGTTTTACGCCTTCGTCGACACTTAAATAAATCGTCGAAAGTGCTTTGTCACTTCGAAGATTGTAATTATTCTTCGTATCTGATGACGCATCATCCGGTGGAGGCGATTCTTTCCCGTTGACTAATGTATACAATCCTTTTTCCCTTAACAGCATCATCATATTATACTCCCAATCTGTATAATTTTCGGGACCAACTAATTTTGGAAATCGTAATACGTTTTTGTCGTTATTTGCCATTATTATTGATATTCTTGCAGTGCCAACGGCTGTCACACAATAACTCAATTTAAACTTATTGATGTTATAAATTTATTATTACTAATTTGTTATTTATTATTAACATGTTTGTTGTTGGATAATTTGGATTTAATTTTTAAGTGAATTATTAACACATATTTATATGTTATTTAATTATTTATTGGAATTTATAATATAGTCGATTATCATAATTGATGTTTTATAAAGCGATGATCAAAGTTGTAAATAATATACACCTGTTGTTTATAATTAACATCTTTATTCATTTTTAATTGTACATAATTGCTTGTGGTTATAGTTGATAATTGTAAATTTAATTGTTATTGAATACTTACCTGTATATATTATGTGCATTGCCTATAATGAAAGGAGAGCATTGTGCAGAACTGACGAAACTGCTTATAATTATGGATGTTGTCTAAACAATGTAGAAAAACCAAACACGATCGTTAATTGGACCAAGACGAATCAATTGAGCCTAATACCAAAATTCTAAGACCACGGGAACCTATTTAAAGAAGCTCGGAAAGATGAAAAACGAAGGTTTATCATTAGATAAGCGTCCATGACACCAGACACTGCAATCCATCTCATGACGTCGTAGAGGCGTAGATTACTCACCTGATTGACGTCGCGCTTTATTTGATTTGTAATTGGCTAATAATCATGATTAATTAACTTGAAATAATGTATAATAGTTAGTTGCTCTCTAATCACTGACGAATGTGTATTAAGGATTTTCGTGTCAATTAGAATAAACCCAAACGTTTTTGTTCAAGTTTAAAAACCAAATGTAGAGCTTTATTCAACTATAGAAAATACAAACTATTAATTGGAATCAATAATACTTTTAAATGGACTTTGAAAAACTACTGCCAACTAGAAGAAACTGTTGAAGTTGCCACGTCAACCATTGAGTATCTACATGGACCTGAAAATGCAAGTAGAAGCGAATTAAATGACGAATACTTACTTGAGACTCTGCTACCAATTGTGTGCTTTATCATGGACCTTATGATGCAGAATTCAATAAAACTCAAATCAGAATTCGATGAATAAGCACAATAACACCACTTTCAAATAATATCAATTATTATTCGTAATACATATTCAAGGCACACATAATCACTTCAATTCGATTATTGAGATCGACTTAAAAATTAAATATCACACTCCTGAGCTAATATCTAATGTCGTAAAATTTCTTTGCCAGCAAGCAACTCAAATTTGGAAATTTCTGGTTAGTGCACGACTTCACCTAAAGCACAAATATATATCTTTGTGCTCCCCCAAAATACTTAATAGTAATGCGGTAAAATCAATATCCTGCTGTGCACACTAGTAACATAATACATCTCCACAAATACGCATTTAGAGAGTTTGATATAATAATTTCTTAACACACAACTAAACCAGTGATTAAAACAGAATTAGATAATAAATACATAAGAGAAAGATATAGAATGTAGAAAACAAGAGTTATAATTAATTCCTAGTTCATGCGTCGCAGTCAATGCGTCGCGTAACTTGCGTTGCCGTGATGCAATGCGTCATCTCGGTGCTTTTATCCTTAGTGTTCGAATCGCATTTCTTCTCGTCGTAATCGAATTGTTCTGAATTTTAACCGTATTTTCTATATTATCTTTTACTTCTCCAGCGTTTTATGATGCTTTCCAATGCAGAAACCCAACTCTTTTGACGCGATAGGACTTTCAAGCTTGACAAGTCGAAATCGCCAATATTGATCGATTTAATCGAAATTTCTCAGGAAACAGTTCAGTAAATATTTCGTTCAGTCGTCTAACTCAAAAACATTAATGCTGATTACCTCAGTTCAAAGTAACACAAGCAATCTCCATCCGAATTCTAATTCTTGCAATCGAAATTCGGGTGTATTTCCGAATAAAATAAATTACGATTAAGTATATCGCCATTTTCGTGCTCATTTTACAACTATTTTCGATATTTGCGATGTCTTACCCTCAAATTTCGTTGACTCATTCTAGGGTAACTTGAAATCGAATTCTCAATCGACGAGGCCAGCTTAATAAATCCATTTTTGCCGTCCTGGGCCCATAACCCTGTTCGCAAACGCAGTGAGTCACAATAATATCCAGTAGGAATAGAAAGGAAAAAACATGAGCTTTATTTAACAGCCCCAGTGACAGCAGCCTCAAGAGAAGAACTTCACATGTCCTTGAACACACTTAAGGACTCAGCCACCAGGGTATCACAACAAGGTATACAAATAACAATATTAATCTTAAGCCTAAACAACACTACCATCTAAAGATGGCAATACTTACACCCTAATGTGAATAACATAGAGTAAATAACACCTTGGACAATGCCCATACCGGACAGGAACAGGCCGCGCGTCGGCTGTGAGAGAGAGAGGAGCTGCCAACGTGGCACCCGATGGCAGAGGATTTCGATTCTCAGGCGCCGGGGGCCACAGATACCTCTCAACCCACCGCTGCGGAGCCTGAACCTCAGCCAAGGGCAGGGACTAAGCGTTCTTGCTCAGTCGTATCGCTGAGGGGTAACCCCATTCTTTATGAACCAGACGAAGAAGAAATTGCAAAAGCAAGGGAGCAATACCCTGACCTTCCAGAGGACAAACTAATTGTCCGCGCACGTGCGACGCTTTGCAATCTCATACGGGTGCAGGCTAAGAAGCAGCGGAAAGCCGACGAAAAAACGGCGAGTCCCGCAATGCAACAAGAGCAGCAATGCGAGACTAGCGGTCTTTCTGCCGACAATTCGGCTGCCGCCTCAGAGGAAATGGAAGTTTTCACTCCCCTCCCTAGTCCTCCGAACCTCCTTCACCAATTCCTCAGGTGATCTCTCAACCTACATCGCCGGAACTCCGACTTTTTTCCCCGATTGCGTCTACTTCCTGGGCTGCAGCAACAGAATTAGAGTTTCCCTCAAGTCCCGTTGCTACGACCGAAGAAGAAGACCCAATGGCTGTCAGTGCTCGGGAACTCATTGCACAATTTGCAGAGGATGCAAGAGAACGACGATCTAACTGGAATTACTTCCGTTGGGAACTCGTTCCCTCGCCTCCCTCGAATGCGCATGAGATCCTTTTATGAAATGTCCACTTCTCAATGGCGACGCCCTGGCTTGTATTGTCCCCAGGGTAATTACAATGAGTCCGAGCGCCATCATTGCCTGGCGAGCAGAGTTGGCAGTGTGGGCTGCTTTGCATATGCTATGGTGCATATTGGCAATTGTACATCGTGGCCCCATATTTAGCAATATGTACGATCGTCTGCGCACGTTATTGACGCGTGGGGACGATGAGACAACCCCCAATCGCCGGTGTGCACGCGCACAGCAACTCATACTGGCAATAAACCGTCTAAGAGGGTTCCCCGCCAACGACTGGTTGGAGTGGCTCCTGCTGCTGCAAGCTGACGTTAGAGGCACCCCATTTAAATTGGATTCTGATGGCATGCCGGTGAAATGCCATCAAATAACCAAGGAAGATTTTGAATGGACATCTCTGTCCAGAGTACAACCTGGTTACGATGGTGACTGGCCGATTCCCCCACGCCATGAAGTGCCAAAACACACCTCGCAGTGGGCAACGGATGCTCCGCCACCGCCAATCCTCTTACCAAATTTCTTAGGTCGAGTGAAGGTCATGCGGGCAGAAGAGAGAGGAGGTTGGGAGCAAAGGAGCAAACAGCTCCCCAGCCCTCAACCAACCCGCTCAATCCACCAGTGGGCCGTCACCAGCCCATAGAAGGATGGAGGAGCGCGAGTCTCACAATCCGCAACTTTCCAGCCTCCTAGAACGACCTTAACACCGGAGGAGCGGGAAGTGGTAACCATGTTCTTCGCTCTCCCTACAATTACACCCCCCCCCCTGGTTTTTCCCCGTTGAAGACGCAAGACTCTTCTCTGATTTTTGTGTCCTCAACCCTTTCCATCCCAATGGAGGAGCTGGTACCGCAATTTACGGTTTCGACTTCCCCTGCCCAACCCATCGAGGTGGAAGAACGAGAGTCGCTTTCTGCGGCTTTCACTCCTCCCACTTTAACCCCTCCCACTCCCGAGATAAGTTCACCACCACCGCAACCGAAGAATTCTCCAACAGAGAATTTACTCGGTGCGATGAAGGAGATTACCATCTCTACAACTGAGGAAGTGGTCATCGCGACCACTAAAGAGGTAGCTATCTCGACGACAAAAGAGACCGTCGTCTCTACTACCGAAGAGATGGAAACCTCTCCTCAGTAATACTTCCACATCTTTTTTTTTTCCCTTTTTATTTTACTTAGGGATTCAAGCCAGGATCCCCATGCCATTTGAAATCCAAATAGGATCCTTCATGTTTTGTTTTCCGGCCGTCAGGACTGTTTTGTTTCAACTGAGAGTACCGGTACCCAACCCGACGGCCAAAGCGATGGCGAGAATTCATCGCCTTCGCCAACCCACGCCGAGGTGCCAATCAAAATGATTAGACCCACTTGCGTGTGGCGTTTTCTTTTTTTGTTTTCATTTTTAATTATTATACCTTTTGTTTTTATATATATATATATATATAATTTTATCATTTGTGTAGGATTTTTGCGTGACTTAATCACAATTCATTAATAAGTAATAAATATAATGTTGGATATATTTGTAAATGATAATTAATGAATTTTTATGTTATTATTTATTTGTAAAAATTGATACATTGTATTTAATTTAATAATTCATTATGTTTAACATTATTATTTATGTATTAAGTTAATAGATGGCAGTATGCAATCAATGTACCTGTAAATAATCAAC
>JAQFZU010001573.1:0-12733 GCA_034696185.1 Henia vesuviana | reverse complement strand
AACGAGAAAAATAACAAATTTTTGTTTTCTTATTTCTCGTAAGTCATTCTCGTACGAGAAAGTGCAAAGTGTCTAATATTTAATAAATACGAGAAAAAAAATTTAAAAAAAAACCATTCAATTAAAACTAACCGAAAACCGGTGATGCGATGACGGTGAATGAGAAAATGGTAAGGAAAATATGTGAATAAAATGTAAATAACTTTTTCATTATTAACGTTTGAAATTATTGAAGAAAAATCCGACAATTCTGCTTTGTGCGTTGTCATCTATCGCTTCCCGCTCTTATCTCGGTCGGTTTGAAATTACAGCATTTTATCAATCGACAACACAACATCGATGGCAGTACTCATTACTATTTTGGGGATCAGCTTTTTTATCTTTTCTGCAAAAACAACCGCAAAGACTGGCTCATATAACTAAGAGTGTTTGTATACCCTTGTTTTTGCATTGAAATTGTTAAATGACATACAAAAAAATATTCACAATTAGACCAAAAAACTTTTGTAATTTATTTTGTTGTAAAAGATTCCATAGCTAGTTGTGTTGTTGTTAATTTGTGATTTATACACATCAGAAGCCTCTGTTGGGGATATTTTCCCAGAATAAACTTATACCCACTGTTATAGCTCCTAAATTACTAAAATGGGCTATTATGCTAACTAGTTGTAATTATGATTATCAATTGAATATCTATATATTTATTTTGTGCCCAAATGAATGTGGTAATGAATGAATGAGTGTGAGCAGCAAGCAGCTATCCAAAATGTCTAAACGGTCACATTTTATAACGAAAATTTTGTCCTGAGGAATTATTCACACATTCATTGTCAAAGAACGACTAGAAACTACTTTATTACATAGAGAACTAACCATCTATTGAAAAAAAAATGCTAAAACACTAATATACGGTAATATAAAATGAAGGTTGTGATCAACACATATCTCATAGGTGGCCAAGTTCAGGGCTGACAAGACAGGGGGGGGGGGGAAGCAGTACTAAAATCCAGAGCCCACCAGTCTCATGGAAGCCCGGGTCTGATGGGTTAAGGTATATTTGTAACGAGATAAAAAGTCCCGTATCGTGTTTTCGAGTTGGCCAACCGGACGTGGCACAAAACATCAATAAATAGAATGGCAATAATTTAATTCCTCCAAATGAAAAATTATTATTGCTTATCAACCTATTTATTGTCATTAGAGTTCTTATTCCCCTGTGTTTTAATGTGTTATTATGTGAAGGTGATTTTTCCCAACTCCGTGTTTTTACTAGAAACCCAGTGAATATCATTAAAAGAAATTATTTGACTTAGTTCTTTTTTCTCAAATTAAAGGCAGGATTTATTAATACCGATTAAACAATTACGAATTATATATACAATTGGTAATAAAGCATTTCAAACATCAACAATTAATATTTACATTTAACATTTAGTACAAAAAGACAGGTTCTAATCACCATCACTAAAAATAGAGTAAAGACAGGATAGGGAGTTACATAGAACTCCATTTACTAACACAACACTAAGCTAGCTAACTAACAAGCTACAACAAAGTACTAAAACACAGAAAAGGCGTGAAATTACTTTACCCGTTTTTAACATTAACAAAAACAGGCCGAATGGCAAGAATTACTTAACTACACACGCAGTTACGCATCGGGATCACACTGGAACACAGGGTCGGGCACAAAATACATTTATTCTACATCTGAGTGATTCACGAGACATTGGATAATGCAATCGCATTCTCTTTATTCTTGAGATATCGCTCACTCGGCTCACGAGGCACATCAAACCAACTTCCGGTTCGTCGTCAAACGGTTTATCTCATACGGAAGGAATTCCTTCCGTCTCTGGGCTCGAATTATTAGTATGCGATAGCATATAATAACTCCGACTAATAAAGCAAAGAACAAAATACTTGTGCTGGCTTATATAACCAACTAATCCTTCTAACACAAAAGAGAGTGAAAGCACCCAATCTCCACTCTTTGGACACTCGGACTCTTCCATTTCCATCCAATCGGATGAAATGGCCAAAGTTGTCCATCTAAATGCCATCTAATGGGCACACCAAACAACGAAGACACGTGCTCTTTCAATTAGGCTTTGGTTAAATCTAACTCCAAGTATCTAATATCAATCACACATATCTACACTAGGAGATTTACACATTAAACACTGATAAACAACTTATTGATAATTAATCAACCTTCGATTAAAGGAATAATTAATTACCTAGTTATTTATTTACAAAATATACTGCGACTTCCGGTCGGGTATCTCTAAAAGCGACTCGAGACTTTTAATCTCGTTACAGGCCTATCAAGTTAATATTGCAAGAATCTAAATTAGTGCGAATTGTAATTTCTGTGTAATGCACCTGTTGTCATCTCGTACTTTCTAGTAATTACTGCCGATTTTTTTTTATTATTAAATTGAACCGAAAATTAATTCTCGTGCCCGTCATTATTGGCAAGACTTAAATTCTCTTTCTTTCTATTTAACTTAAAATTATTTTATATCATTAACAATGTATGAAGCAATGTATGTTTTGCTTTATATATTACTATTTTAATCACTTAATTAAAATTTACGAGTAGAAAATTCATGAAGCTCCTCGCACATCTGTAATGTGCAATTTTGTCACTAGATGGTGCCACTGAATCCTTTCAACCATGGCCGTCTAGTTGCGCTTTTATATCACACGATTGAAATTTTCACACAGTTTTTGGGTTTTTATCTCCGTTTATGCGATTTTACTGCTCGATTACGTTTTATTTATTAATTCCTTTTCACTAATTACTAATTATGAGTTGTCAGTGTCAACCATTGCCCTTCGGTTGATATCTGCGACTGCTTGTTATTTATTGGTTTGATTGATTTTTGGTGACGAAATACAAGTTATTCCAACACAATGGATTGATTAAATTCTTAAAACACTTCGATTTCAATTTTTTTTAAATATATATGAGTTGTATTCCGTTTTATTCATTATGCTTTTATTTGTTTATTTCCAGATACGCCAACGACAATCGCAATTGCAGGAGGAGGAGGAGACCGTGGAAGCACATATGATGGTCTGCGCCATATGTGTTGGCCTCGGATTCCTCATCCTGTATATGACTGGTGCCAGTCTCCAGTGTCGTAATTGTCTGGGGCTGGGATGGGTCCCATCGGCCCTTCCAACCTCATCAACAATTACCAGACATTTCGAACCACCAGGAATGCAACGTCAGGGTCAGGGGTAAAACTCGCAATTCCATTCCTACCCGATGATGGACTTCCAGATTAGGTCTATGCGACAAAAAGATTTGTTATGGCCAACAATTAACCCTACACCTCTCATGCAAGAACAGGCGGTGCAGCTGTGGGATCGGAACATGCTTCCGTCGTGGCATCTGATGACTGCAAGTTTTGACTCACAGGCATCAGGTGTCTCAACTCCGACCTCCTCAGTTGCTCTGGAGCCTGTTGCTAGTACTAAGCACTCACAGCTTGGGTGAGTGGAGATCCCATCGGTTGGGTCTCCACGGGGTAACCCTGCAGTGTACAAACCGACCGAGGACGATACCGCAAGTACAAAGAAACAATACCCCCACCTCTCCGAATATAAACTAATTTCTCAGGCACGTGCCGCTATCCGCAACCGCGTGCACAAACAGAAGACTTGGCAAAGAAAAGCAGAGCAGAAGGCGGCAAGATTCACGGAGCAGGTGCAAAGCAAGACTGGCAGCCTTCAAACCACCAAGTCGACTGTAGTCTCCGAGGAGATAAAGTTGTCTCAATCCACACCCCGACCTCTTTCACCCATTCCCTCTACATCTTGGGCAGAGCAGACGGAATTGGAATTTCTGTCCAACCCCGACTTATCGACTGAAGATGTAGACTCTATGACATAATACCGTAGAGAGCTTCTTACTCAGTTTGTAGAGGATGCGAGAGAACGACAGGCCAACTGGAATAACTTCCGGTGTGAACTCGTTCCCTCACCCCCTCCCGAAGTTACATGGGATTGATTCATGGAATGTCCTCTCCTTCTGTGTGGGACATTAGGTGGTATCGCACCGTGTGTGGATACAATGGACCCCAGCACAGTAATAGCTTGGCGAGCAAAGTTGGCAGTGTGGGCGGCACTCCATGTTTTATGGTGCTTGTCGTCGGTCACAAGTCATGCTCTGATATTTTTTAATAAGTACGATTGTCTGCGCACATTGTTAATGCAGGGGGGATGATGGTACGACCTGTTGGGCTGTAGTCTGTCCAAGTCTTTAGGGAGTTTCTATAGCCATTTATTGATGGTTTTTTGTTTATATTCGCTTTGTATATTTTTGTTGTTGTGGCAATATTGTTATAAGCTTTGAGGCTATGTTGTTGTTAAGCTGCCATGACCTTGATCTAATCAATAAAATTCTCTCCTGTTCTTCTCTCTTCTACTTGTGTTGTTATCTTCCCTGAATATTTGTTATGGGCCCAGGAACTGCGAGGAACCACTTTACGCATGTTTTCAGGTGCGAAATTGTCGAATAATAGTTGAAAACATCATCGTGATCGTGTTTTTGCCATTTTTGATGTCGGTGATCAAATTGAGCGAGATTTGTGACTTGAAGGCAAATTGGAGATGAAATTAAAGGTTCCACCAGTGCCGGGAATTGCCAAGGACCACTACAAACTGTGTGAAAGGTTCGAAAGTGGACTGAAAATTGAGAATCGTTTTTTCCTGTCTTTACTTCTTTTTTTCTTTGATGTCAACCGAGCCAAAGGCCAGTGAACAATAAGAACTGGGACCTCGCCACTCAGAGTCGACAGGGTAAGGTGTCTCGTGTCAAAATATGCGTAGAGATTAATAAGTTCGATTAAAACGTGCTTAATTCTCGTTTTTTCCCTATACGTGTCACCTATGATGGAAGACGACACCAAGAGAGTCTTGAGATTTCCGAAATTACGAGGACCAGAAAATTACCAAGACTGGCGCCTCAATATGCAGATGTTGCTTCAAAAAAGGGGCTTGTACTCGATAGTCTCGACGGAGGAGACGGCGCCAGAAGAAAGCGCCTCACCTGAAGTGAGAATAGCTTTTGTCCTGAGAAGGGATAAGGCTCTATCGGCCATCTACCTAGCAGTCGAAACAAGTGTAAAGCCCATCCTCGCAGCATTCACCGAACCGGTCATCGCCTGGGAAACCCTATAAAGAACATTTCAACCGATGTCGAAAGCTCTAGTGGGCAGGCTTGCGACATAATTTTTTATGGATGGATTAAAACCACCAGAGTCATCTATCTCGCTCATCTTGAAGACACTGTAGCCAGATTGGGTGCCACGGAATGTAAAATCCTAAAAACATTAATTGCTTATAAAATGAAAAGCAATGTACCAGACACATTCAGCAATATTGTGCAAAACCTCTGCCAATTAAGTGACACTGATTTTATGCCAGAATGGGTCCGATTAAGTCTCATAGCAAAAGATACTCGACAAAGAAAGTCGACGTACACAACGATGGGATCTACAACAGTGACGAATCTCGCAACACAGATAGATTCATCGTAGGGGTTACCACCACAGAGTGGACAGTCCACAAGACCCATCGATTTATCGCAAATAATGTGTTATAATTATGGCTAGAAAGGCCATTTTGCGAGAGATTGTCGAGAAAAAAGAAATTTGTGCAAAGTGACCATCAATTCAACCAAGGAAATCAACAAAATCAATCGAAACGGAATTAGAGAGGATGGCGACCAGGAAATGATCATCGGATGGGGACTGACCGTCAAACTGGAATTGATCGTCAATCAAATAATACCTCAACACAGAATACGACAGAATTCGAAAGATGATATTCGTACATAGAAGAAACTCCGACAGCCATGAATACAATGGAAAACTCAAGGAAAACTCATTTTTATTGGATTCAGGCGCGACTCATCACTTTGTTTCAAACCCAGAATTATTTACAACGTTGACCAGTATAGAAGACACGGTTAACCTCGGAGAGGGAGAACTTAAAGCAACTGGTGTGGGAAACATTCACTTGACATTCAAAATGAATCAAAATGAAAAATGTGATTTACAGCTGAAAAATGCATATTTGGTGCCAGATATAACCAGAAATTTGATAAGTCTGGGATCATTAACAGACCATGGTTATTGTTTTATCGGAAAAAAAAATGAAATTATTTTGCATTCTCAGACTAATCAAATTATACGAGTACAGAAGAAAGGGAGATTATATACCTTGAATGGCATTAAATCGAATTACAAAGAAAGCCAAATGACGCAAACCAAAGAATCAGTCAAATTATGGCACAAGAGAATCGATCACATAGACACACAAAAATTGAAACAAAGGATCGAGAAAAGACTGGTCACAGGAATAAAAGGAAAATTGAGATTACCAAACACTGCTTGTGAGGATTGCCAAAAATCGAAATAGAAAAAGGGACCATTTCAAGCGATAAGGAAACCAAGATCGAGAGAGATTCTCGACAGAGAGTTAATTCATATCGACTTATGGGGTCCGAGCACGGACATATTGAGAAGAGGAAATCAGTATTTTATTACTCTTATAGACGATTATTTTTGATGGACAGAGGTATGTCCAATACCTAATAAGTCAGACGTTCTTTTGAAGTTGAAGTTATACATTCAAAAGGTAAAAAAGCAAACTGGTCGAAAGGTGAAGAGGATCCATACTGACAATGGCATGAAATTTTGTGGATAATTGGTTTGTAATTATTTGGAAACTATAGGAATTCGACATACTCGGACAAATGTATTCCAGAAATGAACGGAATTGCAGAACGTTTCAACGGCTATGGGATAGATGGTGTTTGAACATTGTTACATACTTCAGGCCTAGATCATTTGTATTGGGGTGAAGCTTTGCAGACCTACATGGGTCTGCAAAGCTACATGGGAAGAATAGATTGCCACATGCTATAAATCCGAAAACAACATCATACGAGCGATGGGTCAGAAGAAAGCCTGATTTGGCGCATTTACAAGTATTTGGGTGTGTGGCTTATCACTATATTCCGAGAATTAATAGGACAAAGTTAGATCCAAAAGGGGAAGCTGGAATAATGGTCGGCTATGCCTTGGATACTGCGGGATATCAAGTTTGGATTGCATTAGGAGAAAAATAGTCGAATTGAAGCATGTTATTTTTAATAAAAATATCATGGGAGCGTATTGTTTAAAGGAAGATGATAGTTTGGCTATTCCTGAGTTTGAAGAAGCAGACATTCCTACAACCTCTATACTACACAGATACTGGGGACTGGATTGGGCCAGTGACGTCGGGAAGAAGTGCCGCAAAAGACCGGAAGTCGGGTAGACGTTTACTATTATTACGAAAACAAGTCAATACGCAATAGGAGTTTGAACAATGTGGTTCAAACGTGTTTACGAAACAATATACAATGCAACCCGCAAGATTTCACATTCATACCCAATAAAGGTCTACAACTTGTGTATTCGAGTCCAGGTTCATTTCCTCCTTTACCAGAATCATCAGAATCGAATCTTGCGTGTTTTCACATGTGCCAAAGACATTCCAGGAAGCTATGGAATTGGAGGATGTTGAGGACTGGAAACTGGCAGTGCTGGATGAGCTGAATAGCATCGAGTCGGCACGTATGAACGTGCCAATGACCAAAAGAAATTAAAGTACTCATGAATAAATGGGTGTTTGTTTTAAAAACCCATGTCGATGGAATGATTAAAAACTACAAAGCTCGACTTATAGCACATGGTCATAAGCAGCTGCCAGGGTTCGATTTCAATGAGACATTTTCGCCAGTAGTGGATTTTGACCTCGTGAAAATGTTTTACTACAGCATGTGCTACTCGTGACCATTAAAGGATGGGTCCATGAGCAATGGGACATTAAGTGTGCATATTTATATGGTAAAATCGATAAATAAATTTTTATGGAATTACCATTAGGATATGGGAAGGTTCATGACGGTCAAGATTTAGTTTTACAACTTGACAAGTCACTTTATGGGTTGCTACAGGCCGGGCGATGTTGCCACATTTAGCCAAATCATTACTGGATATTGGATTTGTCGCCTCGCCATATTGTCCTTGTGTGTTTTTCCTCGATGATTGGTGTATGTCAATGATATGGCTGGATTTGCCACATCACAAGAACATATGAAAAAGGTTCATAATGTGGTCTCTCCAAGTCTTTAGGGAGTTTCTATAGCCATTTATTGATGGTTTCTTGTTTGTGTTCGCTTGGTATTGTTTTGTTGTTATGGCGGTATTGTTATAAGCTTTAAGGTTTTGTTGTTGTTAAGCTGCCATGACCGTTTAGTCAGAAAAAAAACCTTTTAAAATACAGGATTTGAACCTGGCCATTTTGATTACAATGCCTACACTTTACAGAGGCGCTACCAACTATACTACAATTTAAGTAAAAAACGAATAATTTATTCTTTTTAAACACATGTTTAAAATGATATAAATTCAGACTTGTCTCATCATGATTGATCCTAAGATCCAGATAATTAGATCTTATAAAATATTTTCAAACTTTAGATCACTTAGCAACCAAACAGTTATGTATTCCTACACAGCCAAATTACACATTCCATATTGCATTATACATGCAAAAAGTCCCAAGTTAGGCTTTCAATATTACATTGTTGGTACCATTGTAAAAAAATACAGAAAAGGGACATTGTTCTAAGGTAACAATGATTTATTTTACTACAATTTTTTAGGGATTTATTATTTCCTTATTGGTATAGTTCCCTTGTCAGCATGTGCAAACTACCCCACCTCAGTAGTGTTTCCCCTTCCCTCTTTTATTTTTTTTATCTAGGTTCCGTTTCGGACCTCCATAGCCTCCGGCCGCCTGGAATAGTTTTGTTTGGAATCCCAGTTTTGACCAGATGGCTGGGAGGATAACGGTTTCACCACCTCCAAAGATTCAAACTGCCGCTCAAGTCGACTCGGCAGACCCACCTGTGTGTGGTGTTTTTCGTTTTCTGTTTTTTGTTTATTTCTATTATTTCTATTATTTTTATTATCATTTTGTTTTTGTTTATTTTCGTTATGTTCTTATTGTTTTGTACAATTTTGTTTTTATGAAAAAATAGTTTTAAGGGCACTGCGGTTGCACTACATTGCTCGGGCCCGGATCTTTCTCGAGTTCACCACTCAGAATTTTTTAATTAGCGTGCCTGGTGCAGTTGTTTTTGCCTCTCCCCTGCACACCCGTTCATACTGCTGTAGTTAGCCGCCTTGCCCTAGACAATGCGTCTAGTGGGGAATTGTGACCAGTTGTCACTAGAGGGCAGTGCGAACCCAGTGGCCAAAAAGGTAACTAGGCAAGGGACAATTTCTTTTCCAAGAAAAAAGAAATTTACACAATCCAAACAAAGAGGGCAATCGAATCAGACAAGATGAAATTGGCAAGGATGACGACAAGGAAATGATCCTTGATCAAATAATACAGTATTTCAATCGATAGTGGAATTCGAAGAGTGGTTCACATCCAAAGGAAAAATCCCACAAGCCTAGAATACAGAAGGAACTCACGGATTTTTATTGGACACAGGGGCAAGCCATTACTTTATATTTGATTCTACATTATTTACGAATTTGGTGAAAGTAGAAGATATAGTTAAAGTTGGTAAAGGCAAAATACAAGCGACTGGCATGGGAACGATAGAGCTCAAATTTGAAACAAGGCAGGGAAGAAAATATAAATTACAACTAAAAACGCCTATCTAGTTCCAGAAATTACGAGGAATTTAACTAGTCTGGGATCACTAACTGCCGAAGGATATTGCTTTATGGATAAAGGAAATGAAATTTCCTTGCGCTCTCCGGACAATGAGATAATACAAGTAAAGAAGAAAAATAGATTATATACAATTTATGGGATTAAATCGACAATGGAATCGATACTGAAGGAAGGACTCGCAACACAGACAAGGGAATCATCGCAGTTATGGCACAGTTATGGCTTAAAACATATATCCACAGAGTGGAAAGACAAACAGGTCAAAAAGTGAAGAAAATTCATACGGACAACGGTATGGAATTCTGTGGGAATGCAGTACAAGAGTATTTGAGTACATGAGTACGATTAGAATTTATCACATGAGAACAAACATGTGTAGTCCAGAAATGAACGTTTTAACAGGTATAGAATAGATGGTGTTCAGACATTACTACTAACCTCAGACTTTTATCATCCATTTTGGGGTGCTCTACAGGTGTACGTGAATGTGAAGAATCGCCTGCCTTATGCGATAAGGCCGAAAACGACACCGTATAAACGATGGATACAGAGAAAACCAGATTTGGCACACCTGAGGGTGTTTGGGTGTGTTGCATATCATTACAGACCAAAAATTCACCGAACAAAATTGGATCCGAAAGGGGAAATTGGAATAATGGTGGGATACCACAGGAAACCACAGGATATCGGATTGTACCTCAGGAAAAATACTCAAATTGAAAAATGTCATGTTTAATGAGGAAATTATGGGTGTGAGATGCCTGAATAAAAATGATAATTTCGTGGTTACTGAACTGGAGGAACAGGAAGTTCCTACAATTCCAACACAAAATCGGATTCCTACAATGTAATCGGATAGACAATGGCGAAAGGAGGAAGTACCTTGACAGACAGGAAATCGTGTCAGTGTATATTATTATTATGAAAATGAATCGATTCGCAATCGAAGTTTGAACGATGTAGTTCAAAACTGTACTCGGAATAATATACGTGAACCTTGAAATTTCAATTTCACACCAAATGCAGGCTTAAGACATAGATGTCCAAGCCCTAATTCACTGCCTCCATTGCCTGAATCGCCAGAGACAGACCTTGCATGTTTTCATGTAGTACTAAAGACGTTTCAAGAGGCCATGGAGTCGAAGATGTAGAAGAATGGAAGCTGGAGGTACTCGATGAATTAAATACTATAGAAAGCAGACATGTTGGACGCTAGTGCCACCACCAATTGCCATTAAAGTGCTCACGGACAAGTGAGTGTTCGCACTGAAAACACATGTTGATGGGTCGATTAAAGGATATAAGGCGTGTCTCGTGGTGCATGGGCACAAACAGCTGCCAGGATTCGATTTTGATGAGACATTCTCACCAGTGGTGGATTTCGATTTGATCAAGATGTTTTTCATTTTACTTGTGACTATTAGAGGATGGGTCCATGAACAATGGGATATTAAATGTGCATACCTGTATGGAAAGATCAACAAAGAAATTTTTATGGAATTACCCCTAAGATATGGCAGAGCTCATGATGGAAAGGATTTTGTTTTGAGATTGGACAAATCACTTTATGGGCTGCGACAGGCCGGACATTGCTGGCACATACATATGGCCAAGGCATTAGTGGACATTGGTTTTATCGCCTCGCCATATTATCCTTGTGTATTTTATCTCAAGAATTGGTGCATTTTGCTTTTGTATGTTGATGACATGGCTGTATTTGCCACGTCATAAGAGCATATGGAGAAGATACATAATTTAATTGCAGCAGTTTATGATATCGTGTGCCATATATGTCCGTTTAGGACATATACGGAAGTTCCTGGGTTATTCGAGCCGACATCGGTTGGCGTCATTTTGCATCAGCGAGGGTACATTAAAAAGTTGGTCAAGAGATATTTGAGAGGGTCAATTGCTCCAGTTTATGCTCCAATGGAAGTTGGAACGACACAAAATGAATTTTGAAGATCAATTGACCACGAGGGAGCCATACCGAGAACTATTAGGTGCATCGTTATTTATAGCAGGTTGAACCAGGCCTGACATCTCATTTGCAACTATTACATGTGCGTATTTTACCTCTCATCCCATGGGTTTGCAATTCAATTATTTATTAACAATATTGGCTTATCTGAATACCATGTTGGATCACGGAATTAACTTGTCGAGAGCCCCGTCAGGTGACTTGAAAATCTACTTGGATGCATCATGGGCGATGGCTGTCGACGGTCATCGCTCAGTCAGCGGTTACGTGTAGTCGCTGGGGGATGTCGTGCTGGGATGGAAATTGAGTGTGCAGAAGTGAGTGGCCAAGTCTTCGATGGAGGTGGAGTATGTAGCCATGGACCTGGCTGCAACGGAAGTCGTGTGGATTGCACGTATGATTCGAAGTGTAGGACTTGGTTTTGATGGACTTATACCGATTTTGTTTGCTGATAATCAAGCGGCTATGTCGTTTGCCCAGAATGACATTTTAAACAATCGAAACATATCGACATCAGGTACCATTATGGTCGAGGTCTGCTGCAAAAAGGTGAATTTGTGTTAGTATTCGTACGGTCCGAAAGGAACATCTCCGATATGTTCACGAAGCCATTGTTACTGGTTAAGCTCAAGTCTTATTTGGGTTTGGTTTTTTGATTTTATTTTATTTTTTTTTTGATTTTTATGATGCCTAACTTGTATTATTCTTGTATATATCTATTTCTTATATATTGAGGATTGTGATGTTGGTGACTGGAGTTGTTTTTTTGTGACTATTGTGTAAATAATGGTAATAAAGTTGATGAGTGCTTGGACAGAACGAGGACTATGTTGGGTTATAAGCTTGTGACCAGTAGTCACTAGAGGGCAGTACGAACCCCCGATCACGTGATCACTGGGGCGCGTCCATGGTACGATCTGAGGGGCTCAGCCACGTGGAAAGTCAGTCTGCGCTTGCCTGTCTCCGACAGAGGATGGGTAAGGCAGACCTGAC
>JAQFZU010001572.1:0-12734 GCA_034696185.1 Henia vesuviana | reverse complement strand
GACCCTTGTGGCTGAGCCTCCCAGGTTAAGTGAATGGACGCGCCCCAGAGATCACGTGGATCGGGGGTTCGTACTGCTCTCTAGTGACGACTGGTCACAAGTTTTAGCCATTCGGCCTTTTGTTAGGTGTTAATATTAAAGTCGCGTACTTTAACTTTGCGCTTGCTTTGTTGTTTTAGGACTTTGTTGTAGTTTGGTTAGGTTAGTTTAGCTTAGTGTTGTGTT
Organism: Henia vesuviana; assembly: GCA_034696185.1. Classification (NCBI taxonomy): domain Eukaryota; kingdom Metazoa; phylum Arthropoda; class Chilopoda; order Geophilomorpha; family Dignathodontidae; genus Henia; species Henia vesuviana. The sequence continues at coordinate 12,509 of JAQFZU010001572.1, read as the reverse complement.
AGATTAGCAAAAGGAGTTTTGCATAGCTCTATATCCTGTTCTCACTCTATTTAGTGATGGTGATCAGAACCTGTTGTATTGTATTAACTTGTGAATATTAAGTGATTGTAAAGTAATTCCAGTATCAATTGTAAAGATAATTATTGATTGGTTATTCTGGCTGATTAATAAACCCTGTCATGTTTTGAGAAAAGATAAATACGAAGTCAGATAATTTCTAGTAATTGATTTTCACCGAGTTTAACTAAAATACAGACTTGGAAAAAAATCACCGTCACATGGTTTTGCTACAAATCCAATCCTTACCAATGCCTTGGCCAGATGGAAATGCCAGCAACGACCGGCCTGCATCAATCCATACAGCGATTTGTCCAAATGTAGAAAAATATCCTGTGAACCATGTGACTTGCCATATCCTAACGGGAGCTCCATAAATGTCAACTTGTTGATATCCCCGTATAGATATGCGCACTTCACGTCCCATTTTACCTAGTAATTTCACTAGGTTAAAATCCATGACTGGACTAAACGTTTCATCGAAATCTCATCCCCGTATCTGCTTGTGTCTGTGCGTGAGGAGGCGAGCTTTAAAACGTTTAACCATCCCGTCAACATGTGTCTTGAAGGCAAACACCCATTTATTTGTCAAAACTTTAACTCCCATCAGTCGAGGCACCGGACTCCAAACATTTCTCGATTCCATACTGTTCAACTCATCCAATATCGCCAATTTCCACTCGTCCTCGTTCTCTGAATCCATCACCTCTTGGTATGGTATCGGAATACCATGAAAACATGCCAAGTCTGCCTCCTCAAACTCTGGCAATTCCGGTAATGGTGGCATTGATCCAGGGACTGGACACATGTTTCAAACTTGGTGAAAAATCAAAATCCTGTGGGCAACATGGAATATCATGGTGACGACGCGTTTCCACTACATTGTTTAAACCTCAATTTTTAGTTGTTTCAATGCCATAAAAATAATACATGTCTGTGCGACTCCCAGTTTGCCATGGCACCTCTTCACGTCTCTATGTTCCAATCTGCTGGGGAACTTGTCGAGAAACTGGTAACACCGGTATCTTTTTCCAAATCCAGAACTACAAAATTATTTCGATTTATTTTGCATTGTGCCATCTCAGCTTCATTGAATAACACATATTTCGATTCTATAATCTCATTCGTCGCACAAACCAAAATTCTATACCCTGCTGTATTGAGGGCATACCCCACCATAATTCCTAATTGTTCTTTAGGATCCAATTTGTTTTTGCTTATCTTTGGAATATTGTAATAAGCCTCACTCCCAAATATATGTAAATGGCTCAAATTAGGTTTCCTTTTCAGCCATTTTTGATATAGTGTGCTTTTTGGATCAACAATATGGAGTAATCGATTCTTTACATGTGTATAATTCTGCAGTGTTTCCGCCATGAAACTGTGGTCCAATTTTGAAGTCAACAGTAAAGTTCTGATGCCATCCATGCTATAACCATTAAACCTTTTTGCAACTCTATTCATTTTGGGGCTGTAGACATTTGTCCAAATGTGTCTTATCCCAAAGACTTGAGATAGGTGGCTACTGCTTGATTGCAAAACGAAGGATGCTCTTTCCGTTGTCTGACATCATAAAAAAACGAGGTATTAGGTTTCGTATTTAGTTTTGATTTCTAAATCAATCCTTAACAATATGCAAACCTTACTTTTTGCAATTTTTGTGATAAAAATCGCTCCCAAAACCTCTCGTTTTCTCACAAATTCGGTTGTCACTTGTTGTAAACCGTTTATGGAATTCCAACCTGACTTTTTCTCCAAATTTTCGTATTGTTTAAGTTACAAGGTTTTGATGAGTCATCTTTTCAAATTTGACAGGCACGGGCAATTGAATTCCATAACCCAAACCAGCAAAAACATCGAAAATTTCAACTTTATTTACTGTTGATCAATGAAAACTGCATACCATCGATGTCTCATCCTCTGTGATCAACTTGACAGTCAGAAATTCATGTTTGACAGGTCGAAACTTGAAAAATTTGGCAATAAAATTAAAGAATTTTCACACCTTTAAATGTCTTTGCATAATGTCAAAATGTCTGGGCCCATAACCATATTGAAAAACAAAGTTGACACTGGGAGTTTATGCCATAAAGCAGGGAAAACACATAGCTTTTTATTCAGGATTAAGCTGTGACCTTGACTGTGACAATACTGTTAGCGATTCAATCAAAATGTTTATTGTTTAAATTGTTTTAATTATTGTTTCCAGTAAATAACCACGAGGAGGAACGATCGAATCAATAGATGAAGGTTTTTTACCAAATATGGTAGTGTCATGTGACACATGCGCGGATATAAAAGGAGATCCTTTTAGCACCAATTCTTACTTCTCTTCACCATTTTGTATTATTCACTATGTACCATTTTATAGTAGTAATAAGTTAGCATTAAAGTAGTTTGTTCATTTGTGAACGAGTGTCCTGTTTTTTGATGAATACAACGACAACATCAAAGTGAGGACCAAACCACAAATCGAAATAAACTGACGATGCGAGACGAGTGGATCAAACAACATTCGAAGGAAGAGAATTCAATATCGAAACTAACAATCGATCAAGCTAACAAGTGGTAGCAGGGATCCTGACCGAACTATCGACCATGAACAACAAATATCAGTGTTTTGTGTTGTGTTTTCTGTGAGTGTTAATATTTTGTGTTAGTGAGTGTGCCTGAGAATCGACGACTAACCATTTCCATTCCGAATCCCACTCTGTGTACCAGAGTGGGACGAGGAATTCTATTGACTGGTGTATTAATTCCCGCAATGCAACAGTTACAACTTTATGAAAGCGATACTGATAGCGAAGATGGATTGGGTGCAGTCGGAGGTACGCCAAAACCAATACAAAATACGATGAAAGATGTTAAAAGCGAAATGAACGAAACCACGATCTTCAAATATTACCCCGAAGTTAGGAATAAAACCGAACAGTGGACCTTCAAATTTAAATACCGACATTGCAACGTCCAGCGTCTTCGAGGAGTACAAAGACAGGCTTATTTTCAATGAGGATTACGACAACATGGAGAGAACTGGGCGGAAGTGGCAATGATGTTGGTACACAGGGGAGGAGATCGGATGGAAAAAGGTAAGTCCAAATCTTTGTTACCATTGGTTAATAATAATATTACGACTGAATCTATTAACAATGCATACAATGATCGACGATGTGAATGGCTATTGGATTTAGGGGCCACCAGCCACCAGCCATAATTTAAAACGAATAAATTTTTTTGCGGCCAAATACATGAGGTTACGACGACGATTTCAACAGCGGGTAAACATAATCCAATAAAGGCTGTGGGCATTGGTGACATTAGAATATGCCAAACTAAATTCAATGTAATAATAGTTTTAAGAGATGTCTTTTACGTGCCTGATCTCGATTCAAACCTAATGTCAGTGCCTAAATTAATCGATGATAATCTTAGTGTTGAATTTGTGAAAAATGATGCATATATTATTGATAATAGTACTAATAATATGATTTTATGGGGGACACGATTGGGTCATAGATTTATTGTAATGACTAACATTCCGTTTACGACGACTCCTACCAGTGCATATCTAGTAAACGATGAACGGATGACTATGAATAATTTATGGCATGCACGATTGGGCCATGGACACTGGAAGGGAATAAAGATGTAAGATAATCATAACTTAGTAAGGGGTTTACAATTAACTAACAACAGAATTAACGATTGTATAGCATGCACAAAGGGTAAATTTCGCAAATTACCACACAAATTTTGTTCGAAAATAATGACATTGCATATCTTGGAATTGGTTCACATGGACATGGTTGGACCAATTGACCCACCTTCATTGGGGGAAGCAAAGTACACTCTTACGATGGTAGATGATTTTAGTAGGATGACATTCATTAGTACAATTAAATTTAAATCCGACGTTAACGATGAAATTAAACAATTCATAATGACGCAGGAAACACAAACAAATGTTAAAATGCAAAGAATACGCACAGATAACAGGGGAGGATTTGTTAACAATGAATTGGATCAATACTTTAAAACGAAAGGTATTATTCATGAACAAACGATACCCCATAATCCGCAAAGCAATGGAATCGTGGAACGTATGAATCGGACGATTATCGAAGCCACATGAACAATGTTAATCGATGCGCAGGTCCCAATATATTTCTGGGCAGAAGAAGCATACACAGCTGTCAAAACACGGAATGTCTGTGTAGTCAAAGCTACAGGGGAAACACCATACTCTAGATAGTATTTACGAATACCGACTGTTTGTTATTTCCGACGTTTTGGTTGTAAAGCTGAGGCCATAAAAACTAAGAAATTAGGAAAATTTGATGAAAAGACATACTCTGGGATGTTTTTAGGTTATTCATCCCAGCAAAAGGCCTATAAGATTTTTAATTTACAAACAAAAAACAAACGTAATGTTAAATTTTTTGAAAACAAAAGAGCATGGAAAGAGATAGACTTACAAGATACGAGTTACAATTGGATGATGGATTCAATCTTTACAAACAAATCTAAATCAACGACAGATATAGATTCAGCATAATCTGAAAATAACGATGATAACAATGATGACAACAATGTTGTAATAAATCCAATTGTTAGACAGGGAAGACCCCGTGGAAGTACGAAGGCGAATTGTCAATTAAGACAACAACAACAACAAAGAGATAATGAGGATCAATTGTTAAACATGGGGGTACGACGTTCAATGAGAATATACGATAGACAGCAAGTAGCTGAGGTAGTAGACATCATTACCCCAAAAACATACAAAGATATGTTAAGGTCTCCACAATGCCAACAGTGGGAAGACGCTATGGACAGAGAATGATAGTCCATGCAACACCACAAAGTGTAGAAGGAGGTTTCATTACCAGTATCAAAGCAACCAATTAATAGTAAATGGGTTTTTAGATTAAAACCAGGTTTAACCGAAGGACAAACATCGTACAAAGCACGATTGGTAGCGGTCGGATGTAACCAATGACCCGGTGTCGACTATGAGGAGACATACTCTCCGGTTATACAAATTGAAAGTTTCAGATTTTTAATTAACGAAGCAGCAAAACAAGGATTAAAGGTTAAACAACACAATGTGGAAACAGCATATCTAAATGCAAAACTCGATGAGGAAGTGTATATGCGCCTTCCTAGTGGTTATAACAAAGACAAAACGAAAGTTTGTAAACTGAAACGTAGCATTTATGGATTGAAACAATCCGGTAGATGCTGGAACAAATTTGACGAAAGCAATGATATAGATTCTTCACTATACCAAGAATACATTGGCAAATTGCTATATTTAGCGATTAACACATGACCGGATATTTTGTTTGCTGTGACCTATCTTTCACAGTACAATACAAAACCTAAGAAAGCACATCTCGAAGCAACGAAAAAAATATTAAGATATGTTAAAAAAACGATTAACTATGGGTTAAAATACAAACGAGGACAGCAAGAACTAAAGGTTTATACCGACGCAAGCTGGAATATAACGAAGGACGCACGAGGGTTTTCAGCATACATCGTTAAAGATGGTAATTCCATAATCAATTGGAAGAGTAAAAGCAAAAGATAGTCGCAGAAAGTTCGACTGAAAGCGAACAGGATGCAATTGCTAAGGGAATAAAAGAACTGATATGGACAAGGGAACTAATCGAGGGTATAGGTTTGGGAACAAAGGAGGAAAAAATCAAACTATGCACGGATAGCCTAAATAACGTATTTATGCTAAAAGAGGGAACGAGAAGGAGTAAAACGAAATATTTTACATCAATCACACTAATCTGAGTGTGTCACAGCATAGTAAATAGTGAAACACGACCATACTTGGACATAAATCTAACACAATTACTTGGACCGCGTACTTGGACCGCATACTTGGACCGCGAATCGTCTTCACGTGGAGCCAGGTTCCTTAAGTCGAGAACAAGGCATTGGACCGCGAATCCGTCCTTACTTGAAGCCAGCTCCGTGAGTCGAGAACATCGCAACACACAGTAAACTTGTGAGTTTTATGTAAGAGCAAAAGCTCTGTTTTACCTGCAATAAATTACGTGTAATTTTTTTTTATTCAAATACTGCCTCTGTGTGTATTTTTTGTCTGTCACTCACATCGCCAGAGTAAATTAAGTTTCAGTCAATAAAGAGTAAAATTGTAAAACAATTTAGTAAATCCGAGTACGACACTTGGGGGCCTGTCCGGGATTTCTGACTTTTAAATTTTAAAATTTGTTGATTTGATTGATACCTTGAAAAGCAATTGATAGATAAGAAATGGCGAGTAATTCGAATGCATTGTGGATCACTCGATTAGCAAACGAGTCAAAAAACGTAAACAAAATCGAGGAGAATCAACGAAGGAAGACGATCAAACGGGCCTTCCCGATCCAACCGATGCGAGTCAGACGTTGCAGCCATCATCACCACAGCAACCACCGCATGCAATACCCTTATTGCAGACTGTGACATTGCCTACGAGTCCGCCGACTGTGACTGAATTGTCGCAACAACCGACGTCACCGCCGTGACCGCCAAGTCTAACGCTAATTTTACCGACTCTGGCATCGCCCACTGGTCCACTGACTGCAACATGGACGTCAGCAACGGGTCAAACGACAGCGACTTTACTGTCGCTACATCAGGTGTCGTCAACGGAGACACTGACTGCAGGTATTTTACCACAACTCCCAGTGTTACCTCTTGTTCAAAAACCAGTGGCCATCTTGCCGCTAGCACCAACGTCCTGTACAAGCAAGAGGAGTTCGAAACAATCTCGCTTTTCCCAAACCGTCAACCCTGTAGATAAATGGTTGATTGTATAGAGTTTTTCTATGTAATTAATTAATATTGTAATTTGTTTTCAATCTTGTTTCAATTAATATTCTTGTAATAACACATTGCATGTATTTAGTGTTCATTGATTTTGTATTAATTGTTAAGTGTCATTTAAATTCCAATTGTTGTAGTTTGATTATATATGTAACTGTTTAAGTTAAGTGTTGTTATGACAAATTGTAATTGTTATTCATGTATGTTACTAATTCTTAATGTTATTTCATTCGGAACACAGCTTAATTCCTTTTAGAATTAAATAAATGTCAGGGTTGAATAAAGTTTAAAATAATGACACTATCACGATTTTACTAATAGGGGTTAAAACATATAAGTGATGATATTACCCACCCCTACTCATAATTCAACAGTGGGGAATATTTAAGTTCAGCAACGCCCCTTTTTTGCCACTTGGCACAATTTAAGAACGCAGTTCGTTATGTAGGTCTGAATAAATAATTAAAGAAGTTGTTAAAGTTAAATGCAACAGTTTTTATTCTTAAAATACAACCAAAACGCAAAAATAACATAAATGCTAAATTCAGTTGAAACGCAGAGTGACTCGAGGATCCAAATGCAAAATGAAAACGCAAACACGTGGTATTGAAGGTCATGGTGAACAAAAGAAAATTCCAAACAAAATCCTGAAAATGAAAACCACTGTGGATTTGAAAGTGCAGAAAGTAACAAACCCCAACCTCAATCTCAATCCAACCCCGCCTAACCCGTTTACACTCCTCCATACCGGGCGTGGCACACAAACCAGTGGCATGCCACCCAGTAACCAAACCTCGCAACATTCCTGACACACATCCTACACCCAGTCAACACCTCACACCCCAGCCTTTAATCCACCTACGCATTCCTCACCTAAGGCTAACACCCAAAACGAGTCGACACATATTAGTGATCAGATGTTACTAATGATGCAACTGGCTGCCGCTCACAACATCCAACTTAAGAGTGGCATGACATGGGAAGACGTTGTAAGAGCGTCACTCGCAGCCCCACTTGACCGGCGCCCATTCCACCTGACAATAGTGTCGTGCCTACACCAAGACGCAACCCTTTGCCAAGTCAGGCAGCGACAATTATGTTGCTACTTCCGCCGTGTCAGCTGAGCCCGCCACCAGTGGGAATGCAAGCCGGAAGTCAAAATCAACTAATTCCACCACTCCTTCCAAATCCAAATTTGGTTACAACGACGGCAGAGATTCATGCGACGAACGACCATGCAATCCTATTGTTCACATCGTTTATTTCAAGTAATAATTAATTAATTTTGGAACTTGTGATCGACATGTGTGTTTTTTTTGTAATATTAGGTTTAAATGTGTTTATTTCTCGAGCAATTCAGTGTTTATGTCTATTCGATCGTGCAATTATTTGTTTCCGATTAGTTTTAGGTGATTTCACACTTTATACATGCAAATACTTATGCAAAATCCAGTTTTAAGTTTATTGCAGTTGATGATAGTTAAACTTGAATTGAAAAAGCAACAAAACAAATGATTTATTCGGAGATCAAAATTAACTCAACATTACATTAAAATTTGGGATGATCCACAGCCATCAAGTGAACATAGATTCACTTGATGTGTACATATTGTGGATGTACAGCATCCGAAATCTATAAATAGATTTCGAGATACGCTAACTGGCGTACACGCATTGGTGTATTAAATCGCGCCATCTAGCGATGACATTTACAATCGAATAATAGCGAAAACACAAAACTCATGCGCTTGCAAATGCTACATGAAAACAGATCATTATTAGTACATTAAAAATCATTAATAACTAACATGCACAACTTACAATACTCAGGATTAATGCAAAGTTATATTATAGTAACGAAATTTTTTAATATTGAAATCAAACAGAATTAAGTATAACACACGAAATTATTATATCGAATTGTAACCAAAATTTGATATCAACAAAATATATATTACAGTTATACATTAAAACAAGTTTAATAATATTTAATCACAATAATAATACCAATAATGTTAAACGGTTGAAGTAGAGAGTCTATATCGATTACACTACACCTATCGCTGCCTCGTGACGATTTCTCGCCAATTTGTCGTCTGATCAGCTGATTGTTTGGCCCGGTAGGCCACCAAATGATACCAGAGTGGCACTCCGATCCGCCACATTCGGCGACACACACCAAGCCAAGCGATACCCAGCGACATACTAAACCGTCGACGGCGGAGATACCTCCGCCAGGCCAACAGATCCTGCCTAGAATAACAAGGGCAGATCCTGAGGCCTTCTGGCAAGAAAAACAAACTGCCAAAACAGCAAAAACTACCCCTGACGGGGTAATGCTGCGAGAAAATGCTCGCTATGAGAGACATCTGGTAGAGAAAACCGGAACTCCCGCCAACATCAAATGGGCTTCCGTAAACCTCCTAAAATTCGACGAAACTGGGCAAGCGGGTACTACTTGTTTAGATGAAATTCCACGCATCGCCAACGCGGCCTACATAGACATGGACTACATGCTCCACCATTACATAACCGTCGTTATGACTGGCCTAGTCCTGAAATGGGTAAAAGAAAATGCATTCCCTGACTGGATGATGTTTGTGAGAGCATTCCTCAGCGTTTACGGCGAAAGCGAAGCAGTTAAGGGCGACCGAGCCCTAAGAATAAAACAAATTTCTGGCGAAGAAATTGGTGCCTACCTACAAGATGTAAACTGGTCTTCAATGGCGAGACCGAGCCAATGAGAGATCATCGGCGGAAGCGAGTATTCACTCGCGACTTCACCAACTATTCCAAAGGCATTCTGAAGGGAGTACATCCTCCAAAACAATTCACCTACGCCCAACTGCGCTAATTCATCCAACAGAATGCAGAACAAATAGACGAAGACTACCAATCAACTCTGTCAACACCGGGGAAATCCGCTCGGGCGCAATACCAAGCCAAACTTGAGGCTGCAGCTAAGGTGTCAGACGGCATCTTGCATCCTCCGTAGCAGCTTGCTCTTGAAAACAAGAGCTGGCGTGGGCAACACAGTGACCAACAAGAGGCCCGAACCAGAGCTGTCCTCATCATCTAATGCCGATTTGATAGTCGACGCGAGTGAGCTGCTTTGTGGGGAAAAACACAGGAAATTTACGAGAATACACATCAAGAGGAAACAACAGGAACTTTAATCAAACATAAGTAGGAACATCAGATTCTTATCACAAGTAGAATCCAAGGTCATATTAGAACAATCTCCTATACCTTGACAACTGTAACAATGCCTACTATAAACAGTAAGAGTTGAGTAAGACTATAATTATTACTGTTACAACCAAAAGGTAGCACACTATACACAGAATGCATAAAACCCCAGAAACACAATATAAACCATCTTGGACAACACACGCCTCCACAAGCTCCTCCCTGTCCAAGAAACCCTATCAAACTTTATTATATCAAAAAAAAAACCCCAAGGAAAATGCACAATACAAATGCTGAGCAAAACAACCATAATAAATAGTAAAGACTACAAAATGATAATTATGAAATGATCCAGACAATCTCTGTTGCCGCCATGTCCATCGCGACGTACTCGCACTCCATTGATGTGGAGATGTTGTCCAAGATGGTTTTTGTAGTGTCTTTAATGAGGTTTAATGCACTCTATGTTAAGTGTACTGTCTGTTGAGGACAGTGTGCATTACTCATTATATTGTAATATGATATTTTATAATGTGATTGTTTTGGGCACACACGTCTCTTTGTCTGTTTTGACGTGTGGTTGTCATGTGAATATCAAAGTGAGTAAAATACACATTCTTTCCTTTGCCCTCATGAATTGCGTCTTCTTTGAGTTTTTTTCACACAAGATTTAACAATTGAACTCTTTGCAATACACTTTTGAACGCAAGTTCGCCATCCAAGTGGAACCCCACCTAGAGTCCATATCATCCCACTGATTGAGCTCCTGCTATCCACTGCCGTAGCCCACGATGCGTTGGAATAGACCACCAAATCCCTCGACGATGCACGCGATAGGTTAATTGCTCGATCAATTGTAGTGATTAGGTACCACAATATATGCAACAAATACCCATATTGGACATCCGTCGGATGAGATGAAAATTGCGCACAAGTTATTGTTGCAAGTGCGACATCTGGTCTCGTCCTCCCAGCGACAAACAACAAATCTCCTAATAGCTCTCGAAATGGCTTTGAAGTTGACAACTCCGGTGACAAATTCAGTTTGTATGCGGTCCCTACGTCCATTGGCGCGTACACTGGTATCATTCCCTTGTTGTCACTGATGAACTTGATCGCCAACTTCTCAATATATCGCCGTTAATGCAGAATCACACCAGCCGCCGTGGGTTCGAACTCTACTCCCAAGAAGTTTCGAATACAGCCCAACCTCACAATATCATAAACTGCTGCCACCTTCTTATAAATCTCTTCCAAATGATCCTGTGTGGCTGCAAAGATCGCCATGTCGTCGACATATAATAAAAGGACACACCAGTCCTGATATGTAAAAACACAGGGACATTGTAACTGTGAAAACATAAATAAACATCCATCATAAGGATCAATGGCCATTTATTTAAGAGAACATCATAAAATGGGTGACTGGGCAAAGCCCATACATGAAATGAAGTAGAAATGAAGTAAAAGATCATACAAAAGGTAACATAGCAACTAGTATACAAAGTAAGGAATACAATTTGGTACAGTGTTAAGTGTAAAACATTGTAAGGTGGCTCACAATGGATACATTGTAATATTAGTTAATAACAACTTATAAATTTATAGATTTAAATCTGGTGAATTCTTGAAACTTAAGTTCACAGTAACGACGCTATAAATCCAATGTCAATGAGTGCCTTCGCAACATGAAAGTGCCAGCATCAACCGGCCTTTTACCTTGCATAGCGTAAAGCTTATACTGACTCTGAATAAAAATTTATTTTTATTCCTATCCCTACATACTGAATAAAACCTCATTGATTTTATTTATTATTTAAACCATTTTCTACTTGTCACGACTGAATAAAAAATTTTTTTTTATTTACTACTGCCAAATAGGATCTATTCATTCAATATAGCAACTAAACTTCGCTTATTCGCTTTCAAATGGCTTACAATACCTGTTCTAAAGTGAATTTGGATAAGTTAGAAAGTTTTTTCAATACCAATGAAGATTCTGCGTCTGAGGAAAACGACAGGACACAGGACATGGAACGCAGTCAGGAAGTACTCAGTGAAAAACCTGACCCTGACCCGACGGTGTCCCATGACCTCGTCAATGTGGTCTACCGCTTATTACGAGTTGACATAAGACAACCTACTGCTGCAGAGGATTTCAGCGTAAAAATGGGATTTTTCGCTGAAACCAAGCAGAAATTACGGGAAATGAACAGAACCCTACAGCTAGAATTAGAAGAAGCTCTGCAGCAATCAAATCGCGACAGAGATTCCCTTAATTTAGCACTCAAAAACGCGAATACTTCAGGCAACACTGGTTGTGTGCAACAACCACGCGCTTGGGGAGAAAAAGTCGCAGCTTTGAAACTTTCACAATTTTCGGGGGTCACTATTAAAGCCAGCAAGTTTTGGAATGA
>JAQFZU010001571.1:0-12735 GCA_034696185.1 Henia vesuviana | reverse complement strand
CTGGCTGTTCCTACCGTCATTACGATGGACGGGGCTGCCCAGGACAACGTGCTATGGGCGCGGTGGTTGTGGCATGGTGGTTGAGCGCATGTACCCCACCCCATGTAGCCGGGATGCAAATAGCAAAGTAATATGGCTGCGTGGCGATAGCTTCGGCTATCGCCACGGAGTTGGCGAACCGAGAGAGTGGATGGGAACGAGATGGTGAGGTGCGTCGCGGCCAATATTCCAATAAAGGCCTACACACACAAATGGTCACGTGTCTGTCCTCATTTACTCAAATGTGGCGGTAATTATGAATCTGTCGCGCTAGGGACCGTGTCTAGCCGACAGTGTAGTAAGAACCGTCACACAATATTTGAAAGATATCTCCCAAACTTTGTACATGCTCCTTAAAATCAACACAAAAAGTAGTGACATCATTTATGCATGTCTCAACTTTCTATTTTTTGGAATAAATTATCAATGACGTCAGTTGAAGATTCTTTTTCTCCCCTGGTGTCACAAATAATGCATTCCAACGTTATAACAGCATCCATCATTCTCAAAGTAACAAAAGATGTCCCCCCAGTAGATTGAGACTATTTGTACTCGACCCAGACTCGGAGGTCAAATAAACTTTAATAGAAAGGACGCATCGTATAAGTTAATTTCTTGGGAAAGATCCGTGAAAAGGATGAGAACAAATGTATTAGCCCCCCTCTTTCTTTGGCTAAAAGAAAGGGATCAATATACCAAAAACCCAAAAAAAAACATTTAATCTTTATGAAATAGAATTTATTCTATAAAAATGAACAAAACTTGGTTGGCGACTTGCATTTCATGGACAATGCATGCATTTTTTTACTAATAAATTTCCACAAAATAAAATAAAATATCTTATCCCGCAAAAAGTAATAGGTTAGAAGACACGCGTTTCTCAGACAATGCATTCATGTCAACGGCAATTAAATTTTACAAAATACAATAAAATGAAATATAATATCCCATAAAAAATAGAATGATAGAGATTATCCATAACATGACCTACTCTCCCGGCAGTAAAGATTTGTTATCCCTTCCGTCAGGTGCGACTGATGACGTTTGTGATTGGCTGTCAAGGGTTGACCTACAAGCCAAAGGTCACCAGGTCAGTTGAGCAGAGTTACAGGTCATCGTGTTAATCCCCCTTAGGACATCCGTGATAGGGATTAACAGATTATTGTATTTTCCCCCTCTTCCTGCGTTTAGGAGGAAGTGAAGAAAAATGCAATAGACAAAGGAATAAATTATCACATTTGTAGAAAAATAAAAGCATGTCTTTATTATACTAAAAGGTTAATGAAATAAAAAAAATTTATAAATGAGCATTTCTCGGACAATGCAAACATTTTACAAGAATCAATTTTCATAGAATAAGTAGAATTAACATATTCCGTATAAAAACAATGATTAGGGAAGTCTCATTTCTCGAATAATGCGCCAGTATTTTTCTGTAGTTTTTATACAAAAGTTCAAGTATGGTTAAATAAGATTCCCAACAGTCAAACTAGTGTATTTTTATGAAATGTCAATCGTTCAGGAGGGCTTTAATGATCGGTTGAAAATCAGACAGTGATAAATCACCATCCCATTGCACAAGCGATTCATCCAAGATTTTGAACGAGTAAATAAAATAAAAAAATCAAACAAAACAGAAAAAGTAATTAAAAAAAATTTTGGGTGTTTGTGGGTGGAAAAAAGTCGTATTTTTCTCCCCGGGTTGTGGAAATGTCTCAAACAAATCCAGTCGTCGACATAGCAGTTAGAGTGTCCACCTGGAATACTGGACAGTACAACCAACTACATGTTTTTGCATGTCTTCCCTCAGTTCCCGCCTTTACTCTTTGGTGTACGAGAAATAGTTCCGACCATGTTCCGCTATCCACTCATTACTCCCGTTAAGCTCGATGGCGAACAGGCAAGCTTCCGACCATACATTGGCCCGCTACAGCATTCCACAGCTAGACCACGACCCCCAGAGCTGGAGTATCGTAAAGGATAGGTAGAACGTATTCAGCCTCACACAAAAGAAAGGGTGTGGAGCTGATCACCTCTGTTAGCCCGTAGACAATGCCAAGAATGTTGGAAAGCTGTCATTTTTGCTCCTGAGCGCCCCCAGATCCCCAACACCGCCACGTAAAGGCCCTTACAAGGCGAAAGTAGAAAAGAATAGAAAAAAGAATTAAAAGGATGGGTAGGAAAATGTAGAACGATTTAGCTGAAGACACTAAAAGAATTTATGGGAGAAGTGTGAAAAACAGCGAAAGTTGTGTGGGTAGGATTCTACGACAACCAAGGCTTACCCCTACAGTCCCTTGCAAGGAACCTGCCTAATTGAAGATAGCCATCCAGACAGCCTCAGGGTCTGGGTTTGCCGTATCATTCACGGTCCACCGTACACTTTTGTCCCGCAGGCAGATAAACAACCTCCGGAATCAGACATTTGGGTATGGGAGAAGGTCCCGTCTCCCGGACCCAGCAAACCCACTTAACCTGAAAGCTGGCCTCCTCAGACCACAGGACTTCGTTCCCATGGTCACAGAGGAAACCAACATCCTTGCCACGGTGTCCGGCGTTCTGCCGATGGCCCAGGAATTCTGAGTCGGCGGAAAAAGCGACGGCACCAACAGACGAGGGAAAAAGTTAATTTCCTCATCTACCCAATTTTCCTTTTCTCTTTTTTTTATCTTTCTCTTTTTAGGTTTCCAAGTCTCCCAGGATTTTTGTTTTAAATTCCCAAGATTCAGTTTTCTTTCATTATTTTTTTTATATAGTTATCAATAGTTTTGTATAATTTTTCAAATCAAAATTTTATGTCAAAATTTCATTTCTTTTACTCTTATGTTTTAAGCCTTTTTATTATTTTTATTTGACCAATGTACAAATTTTTCAAAAAAAAAAGTTCTGAGCCACTGCAGCTTCGCTTCATTATTGCGAACCCAGCGTTTCCTCTGTGTTCGCCATGTTAGTTTTTTATTTTTTCGATGTGCCTGGGGAAGTCGTTTTCGCTCTCCTCCCCACATGCCCGCCCATGCTGCCGTAGTATGCCGCCCTCCTTTGGAAGGTCGACAAGGGGGGAAATGTGACCAGTTGTTACTAGAGGGCAGCATGGATCCCGGTCAGGTGACCCCGAAGCACGTCCATTGCACCACCTGAGGTGGCACAACCCTGGATTAAGAGACAGTTGTTGATCCCCCATCCGAGTGATCGGACAGGGGAAAATATAGCTAAGGAGATAGAGATGAGCGGGGTTGCTCGGGTGGCCACACGGTGGGCGTGGGAAATGTTGTGCGGGGGTTGATGAGAACGTACGGCTACCCCACTTAGTCATTTAGTGTGCATACGATATCTAGACCTCGTATCGGTATCATAGATACCGGTACGAGGCCGGTGAACCATAGGAGACATTGGGAGCATGATGGTGATTGCGGGTTGCGGCTGATTAATAAAGGCTCGCTAATCCACAAATCACGCGTCCGTTCCAAATTATTCAAGTGCACCATCTACGATACCGCTGCCTGGAATCCGTATCCAAGCGGCGGCAGAACGGATGGTCACAACTGGTAAGTATCAGTTAATTAGGTTCAATTACCTCAGGTTTAAATT
This sequence comes from Henia vesuviana, assembly GCA_034696185.1. Lineage (NCBI taxonomy): Eukaryota > Metazoa > Arthropoda > Chilopoda > Geophilomorpha > Dignathodontidae > Henia > Henia vesuviana. Next base: position 9,108 of record JAQFZU010001571.1, on the reverse strand, counting down.
TCTAAGTTTGCACAATTATTGTAAGTTTAGTTAATAGATTTTTGTAGATTGCGTTTTATCTTTTATTATTATCCTTTCTTGAAATTTTTTGTATAAAAACTATTATAGTTGATTCGTAATAAACTCAGTTTTATCCAAATTCTTGTATTCTCGTTGTTTAAATTGTGTCATTTTGATTTTATAATAAATTAATCTATTTAATTGCTTATACTCGACTTTATCCTGTTGTGGCAAATACATCCAATAAAGTTTTAGTTATTTCAGTTAAAGATAATTTGTCGATTCCTTATTGGTCGATTCTTTCTACATCTTAATTGGTAGGTTTTTTAACCTTCTGAACAGATGTCTTTCTAAATTGAGTGGCTAATTTACCATTGAATAACATTATTAGCAAACTACATAAATTATATAACTATAATAACAATTAGTTTAATTCTATACTTTAATTCCCTATTCAATGTATTTACAATAACAATCGTATCTTATATTTCATAGTTCACTAACAATAATTAATTAATTTACAATATATAATTTCAATACAATTACAGAAATGTGTACAATAATAAATAACCTAAATACATTTTTCGTCTTTCTAATCTGACAGGGCAAGGTCCCCAGACCACATTCTGTCGGGTAGGGCATGTGATAATTGAATGATGTGGACGCAAGGTACTGGGATTCGGGATCTTTATTGTGTCCACCGAATCCTTGTACCTTCGTCCCGTCCTCGACATCAGTGGGTTGCCAGCCACGCGCCTGAGATTTGATTACCCTCGGCTGCAGAGCCATATTATCAGATGTTACCTGGCTATGTGGGGCAGCCATATTTACTACTCAGCCTCCTGGCCACTCTACCCATGGTCGCTGATCCTCACTTACGCTGCTGTTGTCTATGCTCGTGGGTCTGACCTCTCGGACGGTCTGGACGGTCTATCTCACGTCCGCATTCTCTCGAGTTCGGACTCCCGCCCGACTCGCCCCCCCCCGACTCTCTCTCTCTCTATCTACTTGATGGGATGGCGACCATGTCCCATTGGTTGTTGGTGAACACCTGGTTTTGTTAGGGGATCTATGGCGCCCCCCAGTGGCCACTGGTCACAATTATTTGAAATGAGGATGGTTTGAGTCGAAGATTTTTAAAACAATTGTAATTTGTTGAGTTAATTTTGATGTTTAATCAAATTGGATTAAGTATGTAAAAATGCGCATTTTGATTTAGTTTTTCTTTATAATTTAATAATTATGTTATATTTGGCATTTATCTGATGTTTATTGTAAATTTGTTGAAGAATTTATATTGATGTTAATTAAAAGTTTGTTGATTTGTTTAATTAATTGATTGTGAGTTACATTCCTTTTTCATTCAAAGATCCCTGTGGTCTTGCGTCAAACCTTAAATCGCACTTAACAATATACCATTTATCTGCTTTTTAACTCCAATTTCTGCAATGTGTTTTTGTTGGGTCTTGATAATGATTACAAGTATAAGTGTTATATGCTTTTATTGAGATATTATTGAGACTTTTTTTGAGATTCAACAAGATATAAAAACGTGATAAGATTATCCAATAGATTTCAATTTAAAATCAATGGATTATTCAATTGAAAAGAAAATTTGAAATAAAATATTGATTACTTACTTGTGTAGTTGCATTATTTTAGCTAAGTTGCTATATCTGACCAATAAAAAAATGGAATTTCTTGAAACAGCCAATCATGAGCAAATGTTTGAAGTAACATGAAAAGCCATCCACCCAATAGCAATTTTAGTATCATTTACTGCATAGAATTCTATAATGAATCTGTAACTGTTAATTTATTAAGAGATGTGTTTAACTATTGGCAATTAAAAAAACACAAACAGTTGCACAAACTAAACTCTTTATTATAAAATAATACATATAAAACAATATTTGAAAACTATGATATTGAAAGAAAATATGTGATATCTTGATCAAATAGTTGATCTTATTGACCCTAGAATTGTACTCATTATTCACTTAAAGGCAATATATGTTGTCATATTTAAATGATGCAATCCCAACCTGTATTTATTTACTGGGTCATTTTGATTACAACAAACACTTCTGAATTTAAATAAAATTAAAAAAGACATAACTTTATAATATTGTTATTTAGAAATAAATGTTTATAATAACTATTAATAATATTAATAAAAAGCTTTGATTGATGAATAATTATTTGTATTTCGATTTATTAGTCATCATCTGCTACACTGCTACACTAAATATAAATAAATAATTAAATATGTTAATTGCCTAAATTTTAGAATTTATTTAAAAGTAAAACTTACAATTTAAAAATCTACTTACTCTCAACAGTAACTCTAGCCGAAGCGCGCACTTCTCCTTCTGAATTTCTAGCCACGCAGTAATAAGTTCCAGCATCTTCACGAGTAATGTGTAACATCTGAAGCCATCCACTTATTTCAAACTGTTCGGGTCCTCCTCGCGCTTGAACAGCCACATGTTGGTCATCGCTGGGCAAAGCTACAGTTACGCCATCGCTGCCTGTGATGTGCCATTCAATAGTCGGTATCGGGAATCCCATAGCTTCGCATGATAAAGCGGCATTGGAACCAACTTTTTGAATTATGTCATCGGGCCCTGTGACTATCCAAGGAGCTAAAAAAAATTTTCTTATCGTTACGACCTTCAGTTTTGATTTCCAGATGGTTATCAAAACTAAAACAAGGTCTTTTCAATTAGTCAATAATCAAAATTGCAAATTTTAAACCTTGAACTTTGATTTTAAATAGTTTTTTTGTACCTGCAGTGCAAGGTCCGCGTGATTTCACTTTGAGTCCGTCGCGTTTTCGATATGCATCTTCCATAAGTTGGCACATATTGTAATAGGTTCTGCTATTGGAGCCGCATATAATCTCATTCCTTTTGCAATAACAAATCGCTTCTGGTTCATCCTTAAAGAAAATATTTTTATAAAAAATTATGACTTAATCAAAGTCGATGTATTGAATTTGATGATCTTATGGCCTTCTGGGCATACAAAATAAGTAATTTTCAAGTGATGCTTTTCAAAGGTCAAATAAATTGATAAAATTTAACATTTATAAAAAAATAAGAAATAATTTAAAATTGGTTTTTGGGTTTGATTTTTTTTACATTTTCCATGTAATTATTAGACACTTACCATGGTTTTCAAATCATCTCTAAGTCTACATTCCAATTGTTCCCCGCATCGTCCATAACTAAAATTCTCGGGCAATTTTATACTTTTGTGATCACATCGTTCACCTTCACGTCTAGCGCAAACGAAGCAGCATCCACAGGCATCTTTAACCATCCCAGCCAAGCACCCTTCAGGTGGGGGACATTCGGATACTTCGCACTGACCACAGGTCATTGCCAATGTATTTTCAATAGCGAATACTAGGAGCATGACAACCCCGAGAACTCTTAGTTCACCCATTTTCTTCTGAATATGAAATGATAAGTAAGAAAGCAAACATAAACGCCTACACGTGGACAGCTGAATATGGATACGACGGTACCAATCACAGTTTAGGTTAGATTAGACGAATGTCCTTGCGCGAGTTTAACACAAGGAAGCGCTTAGAAGAAGAAAACAGATTTTTTTCCTAAACTTTAATTTATGACTATAACTGTATGCTGCAAACACCCCCTTTATACAGTAAATGGATCTGACACAAAATTTTGTTGGGCTCAAAGGGTTATATTAGACTCACAATCATTGGTTTGAATGAAACTGTTAAAAATACCCAATAATTTTATGATGATGTTGATGTAATAAAATATTCAAACCTAATCAGTTATGTCTATATAAGAATAGAATGAGTCATACAGTTAATGTTTCCTGCATAACATGTGGGAAGAAATTTTTCTCCAAGAATTTTTATTTTGTTTATTTATCTGTGATTGTTACATGGAATTCCTTTTATTTTATTTCTAAAACTAAGATTTCCATTTTACTATTATTTTTGAAAATAAAGAATTAAAAGAATTATGATATAGGAAAAAATAATTGAAAACCTGATTGCCTTTATATACATGAGTTTATTAACAAATTGCCTCTAAAATAAAATAGTAAAATCCATGAAATTGTATAATTTAATTTTATTTGGGATGCTTTGAATAGATAACATTTCAAATGAAGGAATGTAAATAACAATTGTGTTCACTGTCTTCTCGGTTCTGGATGAAATGTTGTTGAAACATTATTTTGTCTCTCGTTTTGTTGGACTTACACAAATTCATTAGTGCCTGGATTTGTGAGTGGTTCTAAAGTCTAAAATACAAATATTAAATTTTAATAATTAATTTTTTTTAAATTAAGAGATCAACAGGACTAAACTGATGACAAACACATACAACTACAACAAATGTTGGAAAATCTCTACTTTGATCACAAATAGTTTTGACTCAATTACATTAATAATTCAATTAAAAAATAGCCATCATAATTAGTTCTGAAATGATCTCGTACAATGAATTGAACATTAACAAATTATAAACACAGAAGGGGTTACAAACATTTAATACGTACTTCTTCACTTACCGCTGGATACTTTGAATTTTTATCAGCAGTAAATTGATCATCGGTTGTTTTTCGGTATACGGGATTATCAAAATTTATTCTTTTAACATCACTTTTAACATATTGCTTATAAACGCAAAACGCAACCTATAAATAAAATATGAAGGAAATTAGTTTTTGCAAAACTAATTTTGCAAAAACAAACACAAAACTCTCTAGTTGTTAATTAAACACTTTTAAATTGAAATTCGAATTGAATGACCTTGATAAATAATACCTCATTTCAATTATTTAATTTTCATCACTAATTCTGTACTTCAATTTTCAATGTTAAAATTGTTATTATACTTACAAGTGTTCCTACAATTGCAAATCCACCGATAACACCAATAACAATTCCCGCAATTTTTCCTGAATCGGTCGCATCACTAACTTCATTATAAGTTGCATGATCTGTACTATTCTTATGCGTTACATTTGAAACTTCATCAACAAATGACGTATCAACTGAAATTTTAAAAAAATTATTTAATAAAAAAATTAATTTTTTGAGTTCAGCAAATGATAGCAATATTTGTTTTACTTTTATCAGGTAAAGTAAATATAAAATTTAGATTAAATATAATACTTGTCATGAAGACTAATTACGAATTAATAATTTAAAAAATCCTATCATTAAAACTTATAAACAATTTTCATTGTTAGAAAACTCATTCCGAAAACAAAAAAAAAAACAATTTTATTGTTTTTTTCTGTCGAAAAAATATATTCAAAAGTTATAAATGCATTTTTCCCTAATCAAGTACTTACTTAACGTTGGTAAAGATGTGCTTAAAGTAATATTTGTTGGAATTTCCTCGTTTTCAGTTGAATTTGTCTCTGTAGCTGCTCGAGTTACCACAATCACACCCGACAACACAATGAAAAATAAAGTTCTAATATCCCACCACATTTCCATTAAATTAATGTAAAATTAAAAAGGTGATTAAAAATAAAGTATAAAAACACTTTTTGTTAAAAAAAGCTCACGAAATAAAGAAAAAGCCGAGCCACCACGAGGTAAAATAGGCAGTTGTGAAAGACGTTGAGTTTTTGAGTAGTTGTTTCAGGTTGAGACCGGGCGTAACCGACACCTGCGTCATTCCCTCTCACACTCACTCAAATTGAATTCAACGTTATCTTTAAATGCTGAATAACTGTTAATTGTTTAAATTTTTGGTACTTTGAAATCCAGGAAGTTATACAACATTGATAAAAACCCAGAATTTGTTTTAATCTTCAATGTGATTAATACATTCATCTAACAATGACGTCATTGAGCAGAAATGACGACAAGTTTCTAGTGCTTGGAGTAAGTGATTTTTCACGTTGATTACAGGTGCGAAACACCTGTTTTTTTCACCAAGTACGGAGACGATGAGTCATCTGAAAATTAGATAAGTGTATTAACCTAAAAATAGAATTTATTGCAACCTTCACATAATAGCTTTCGTCTGACTTGGAGTAACACTTTTTAAGGCTAAACATTGAAGCTTTGAAAATGTTTGTTCAGTTTATTTTATATTTCAACTGTACAAAATATATTATAAATTTTTTCACACGGAAATTCCTGCTATCATTAAGGAAATAAACACTAAAAATAATAGCCAAGTTCCGTAGAAAGAAATTAATGACGTATGACGTAAGTAAATTTAACACAAACGAGTAAATCCATAATAGCAAAATTCATCATAAAACTGTAGTAATATTTTATTTTATGTAAATTAATAGGTAAATTTAATGATAACATCAGCGAAGAAAGGATAAAGAAAGTAATAAATATTGTTGTCGTTTGTGTAAGGTTTAAAATGATACATAGTCAGAGAGTAATTATGATGCATTTGCACTGAAATGTTGATATTAAATTTATATGTTAGTTGTTCCAATTCCTTGACCATAAAATGTACGAGGACAAATTTAAAAAAAAAACATTTGCATTCATATAGTTTCAATATGGTTTTGTGGTTTGTTTTTATTCTGGGACATTTCTTTTCTATTTGCTAACAAGTAAGTCTGTGTTTTTTTTAAGTTATGAAATTAGGTTTCAGATTGCAAAGTCGGAGGAGTACTAAAGTAATTTTCGTTGCAGTTATCTCAGCATGATGAATACAAATTATTAATTTGCATTATAATTTATTTATGCAATTTGTATTGACATGGAAGAAATATTTTACATGAGCTGATTGCTCCATTTCTTTCTGAAAATAACCTGAATAAGTCAACCCATTTTTAACAATTTGATTTCTTTTGGTTTTTGTGATATATATTTTTTTTTTAAATTGACTTTTGACATTTGATTGAGAATGCAATGCAAAATTTTTGTGAAATAAATTCCAAAGACATTGTTGCATAAATTTGTATGTTTTTTGTGGAGTTAAACTTACAGTTGTTTTTTTTCCTTTCTTTGGTTTAATGCAGTTTATTTCAAAATGAAAACTTCTTCTGAAGTGGTACTATAAGTGAGATGTATTTATCTGCTGTGTACATTGTACTTGATATTTAAAGCAGCTGAGATGACAGTTTTTAATCTTCTTTTCGTCCAAGCTTTCGTTGTTATCAAATTATGACTTAAATTTACACAATTTCACATCCCTAACGAAAATACTATATTATGACAAATTGCTTTTGTGTACTTATTTGTTTTACTAAATCTACTCACATTAGTTGCTATTAATTTTCCTCTATGGCTAAGTGGGAAAATTTCCAAGGCATAGCCTTCATATGGTCCTTCTGTTAGTACATAATCAAGACACTTCTTGGTAATGATATCAATGGGGCCTACTTGTAGTATGACTCAAACATTTATAAATTTAATGATAAATTTGAATTTATCAATAAATTTATAAATGATTTACTATAATTTCACATTGTGTTAATGTGAAATTTACACAATTTATTTAAACAGATTTATAAATAACAGATCTCTGATTTTTTTTATTGTATGTGTCCCAAGTTTATGAGGCCACTCCCAGCTCATTAAGTCAGCTCTCAAAACTTTTCTTCTCTTGAGGAAATGATGGCGCTGTTCTTCGTCTGACACAAAGCCGAGGGCAAATAACATACCATATATTTTTCATCTAGCAATGGTACGAGTTTCATCTTCTTTGATCCATTGACATTTTTGAAAATTTGGTTTATTTTTTCATTTTTGTTGTGCTAGTCGTGTCTTTGTACTGATTGGCATTTACTGGCTTGTCCCTACCTCTCGTCTTGGCATTTGGCAGTTTAAAATAGGAATCTGAAATCTTGATTGTATTAAGTCTGATTTGTATTTTGTATGTCTTGTGTCATGTCTTTTGTTTTGTTTATGGTCGGATATGGCTACAGTAGTTGCTGGTGATCTTAAGCAACATATTACCACCACACTAACTCTGTTTATTATTTTGCTTTGTTTTTATACATGTTTGTACAAAAAGAAAGGAAGAAGGGGCTCTTGAGATTCTCTGGGAGTTGTGTTGGTCGATTGACCACGTCGTCGTCGCTCCGTCATAAACGACTTCACGTCGTTGGCTCGTCGTCTTACTTCGTTCGTCGTGCGCAATTTATTTGATAAATAACTCAGAGTATTTAAACAAATAAATGAATGGTTTTAATAAAACAAACTCGATTACAGGATAATACAGGCATTGTGCCATAAATGCGTAATAAATGAAAGTGGTAAGAGATTGGCGGGAACACGCTCCTTTTATTGCCTTGTCCCGTCACGTGACGTCACACGATTGGTGTCGTCACCTCGCTCTTTTGGCGGCATCGTTAATCCAAATCATAAAACACTGTAAAATTAGAAAACAAGCAATCGTAATAACATTGGAAAATTAACCCACACTAACAAACACCCCCGTTGATTTCCAGATTTTATAAGCTAAGACCCAATTGACCTATGTTCCTCTTTAACGTTTCCCCGGTCAATGCCTTCGTAAGTATATCGGCTTCTTGATTTTCGCTTTTCGTATGCTCAACGGTGATTCCTTCTTCTTGTAATTGAAACTTGATATAATGGTTTCGTCGATTCAGATACTTCGTCTTAATTTTTCTGGTTCCTTCTTTTAGCATGAATACATTATTCAAGCTGTCAGTGCATAGAGTAATTTTCTTTTTCTTCGTTCCCATCTTTACTCCTTCGATCAGTTCCCTCGTCCAGACTAGTTCTTTGATGCCCATCGCGATCGCATCCTGCTCGCTTTCGGTCGAGCTCTCTGCGACAATCTTTTGCTTTTTACATTTCCAATTGATGATTGATTTGCCATCTTTTATAACGTAAGCTGAAAACCCACGTGCATCCGCTGTTAAGTTCCAGCTAGCGTCGGTATATGCTCGTATATCCCTATTTCCTCTTTCGTATTTTAGGCCATAATTCATCGTTCCCTTCACATATCTGAGGATTCTCTTCGTCGCTTCTAAGTGGACTTTCTTCGGATTCTTATTGAATTGGGAGAGGTACGTCACTGCGAATAGGCAGTGTTGAAAGCGCTACCGCTACTTATAGCGGCGCTACTAAAGTTTCAGTAGCGGCGCTAGTAGCGCGCTCTTGAT
>JAQFZU010001570.1:0-12738 GCA_034696185.1 Henia vesuviana | reverse complement strand
TTATGAAATATGCTCCTTATCGTTCTGATTGGTTTGTCGATGCTCGTGATGAAAGTTCGGCGATGAAGATAGTAATTTCAGTATCTCTACGCAAATACTGTCTTCAACAATGTCATGACCACCCATCTTCAGGTCATGATGGTATAGACGTGACATTGGAAAAAGTAAAAAGAATATATTATTGGCCAAAAATGACTGCATTGGTCACTGATTATGTTAAAAAATGTGATCGATGCCAAAAATAGAAACCAATTCAAAGAAAACCGGCAGGATTGCTAAATCCAATCTCGCCAGAAATTGGTCGCTTTGAGAGGATTGGGATTGATTGAATGGGACCCAAACCCATGACAACAATCGTAGTCGTTTCATTTTAGTAATTGTCGACTATGCTACAGCATGGGTTGAAATTGCTGCACTGAGAACAGTGAAAATGGACTCCATTTTACCTGTTGTCAAACGTTTCTTTAATACATTTGGTGCTCCCTTGTTTATAGTCAGTGACTTGGGAAAACAGTTTGTTTCCGACTTGTATGACAAATTATGTTCGGATACAGGGGTCACACTACTTCGTACGACTCCTTACCATCCTCAAACTAATTATACTAAACGAGTTAATCGTAATATAAAAATAATGCTTCCGTTTTTCACATTCGAACACACTGCTTGGGACGTGAAATTGGAAGAAATTAATTTTGCATTGCGAACAGCTCCATCGAGTATTCCTGCAATGCTCACATTTTTAAAAGAATTAAGACCACTCTGGGATAATAGGGAAGTGTCTCTAGATACTCCTTTTGACCCAGAAAGGCCATACGATAGTGTCAGGGTGTTAGTGAAACAAATAGGGATTTTATTAAAAAATGTACGGTGTAGTAAACAACTAGCCCAACTTAAACAAAAAACCTATTACGATGAATATCACCGTGATGAATCATTTAAAGTGGATGAATTAGTTTTATTAAAAACTCACCCACTCTCTAAAGCTGGAATTAATTACTCTGCTTCACTAGAAGACCGTTTTGAGGGACCTTATTCGATTATTGAAGTAAAAGAGAATGGTGTCTACGTGATAGCTAAACCTATTACTTTAACTAATCGGAAAACTGTGAATATTTCACACCTATAATGCTACTATGCTGATTTATCTTCAGCCAAATGGCCACCTACCATTCAGCCCACAGATATTAGTAATGACCTTAATCATTGGTCGGTGGACCACTGAATTACCTAATTCAGCAGACGGTAGTCAAACACAGCCTATTATTTCACCTGAAGATCTAATTAATTCGCCAGATGAGTTAAATTCACAGGGGACCCTCCCTCGCCTACGTCGAGTACGTAAACCAACCCAAAGACTCAATCTTTGATTCGGAATACGCCTCTAAAAATTCACAGATTGGTGAACAAGATGATTCGGAACCAATAACAATTCTTTTTTGATCTGATTCTGTCTCAAAAACCAATTTATGTCTTGATGTCGCCATTCTCCTGAGACCCTGTCTTTGTTCCGAGAAAATTGCGACATCATAACCTAAGTATTTTATATTACCAACTCGCCTGGATAGTATCTAGGTATCCGGCCGTTAATATAATTATTGTTTGGGATACGTGTTATGGCAAAAAACAAACGTAAGTTAGGCCTAAGAAACCCAACTCGCGCTCATTTTTCATCATAAAGTTCACCCCGTTCATCGAGCGATCTAAAGATCACTCGGCGAATGGAAAGAGCTTCGTTATAAACTAATCTAAGTTATAGCCCGCTAATGCATATTTTCCCCATAGGAAAAATGGCGCCATTTTTCCTATGGGAAAAACATGCATTAGCGGGCTATAACTTTAACAATTTAAAATATAATAGAAGGCATTGGAAGGTTTAATTGTTAAAATTGTTCTATTTAGGCAATAGTGCAATTAATTGTTTAAATTCTTAGCAATTGGTGCGACACATGTCCGTAATGCCTCCTTGTAAGATAAAGTTGATCATTGGCATGTAAATTTCAAAATAATCTGTGCCCGGTCTTTGTTCGTATCCACACGCTACAAGACGTGCTCTGTGTCAAACAACTTTGCCTTTATTGTTGCGTTTCCTTACAAATACCCATTTCGATTTTAATATTTTGTTTTTTGTGGGTCTTGGAACTTTTCATAAACGTCTCGTTGTCAAAACGTGTCCAATTCAGAATTTATCGCTTTTATCCAATCTTTTGAATCTTCCTGTTCCAAAGCCTTTTTGTATGATGACAGATTTTCTTCAAATAATGAATGAAGTTCGTATTCTTCTTCGAATGTCGTTTCAACTTCGTTTTTCGGAGTTCCTCCCTCCGTTTCTGGATCGTCGTCATCAATTTCATCCTCTTCAGATGATTCGTCATCTTTTAGTAGGTTCCATGTTCCAGATTTTATATTTTTCGTAGAAAAATCCAATCTTTCTTCTTTGTATGGAACGTTTTCATTTTGCAAATAATTTTGCATGGCTTATTTCGTCTGAAATTTCCTTTCTCCGATTTGATAGCTTATGTATCGGTGCCCCTTCTGAGCTCCAGTTTTCCTTTTCTTTGCAAATCTCGTACAAATGACTTTTGGAGTTGTTCCAGCCATTGGTGAGGTTCCAACAACGATTTTTGTTGAACTTCCGGTTTGAGACGGTGTTGAAGTTCTCGTTGTTGTCGTGGACTTCTTTTTCTCGATTGGTTCGTCATCCTCTGTATCAAGAAATTCTATATTTTCGTCACTCTCAATTGAAGTCTCGATGGGTTCGTCAATTTCTTGTTGACCATCTTTAAATTTCAATATTCTTGTTTCGTCAATCTTGACGTCTGAGGATTCGATTATTTGGTTTGTGTTTGGTATCCAGACTCGATACCCTTTGGTTCTTTGCGCATATCCAATAAGTATTCCTTTTCGTGCGGTTTCATCCAGTTTTCCCATTCTCTTTTGTTTTGGAATATTATAGAAAACAAATGAACCTATTCGTCTCATGTCAACAACTGTCGGTTTCCTCTCGTATCGCATTTCGAATGGGGTTTTCCAGTCGAGAACTCTCATTGGAAATCAATTTTTTGCATGGGCATACGCGTAAATCAACTCTTCCCACAGTGGTTTTGGCAATTGTGTCTCGATTAAAATTGCACGTACTCTTTCGATGAGGTATCAATTCGCGCGTTCTGCGATTCCATTCTGATTTGGTGCGTAAACGTTCGTTATTTCGTGTTTGATGCCTCTTTTCGACATTCAATTTTCAATTTCTCCATGTGAGAATTCCAGACCATTGTCTGTTCGAATCGTCTGAACTTTTTGATTGAAGTTTTTCTTGATGCGATTCACTGCGGTTTTCATATATTCATACACTGATTGCTTGTTTTCGAGGACAAATATCGAAACCCATCGCGAGTAATTGTCAATGATTGATGAGAAATATCGTTTTCCTCCGTAGGAGTCGACTTGTGATGGACACCAGAGGTCCATGTGTAAGATTTGTCCATATCTGTTACTTCTTCTGGTTTCAACCGGTTTTCCATAGCTGTGGACGCTTTTTGCCTTTTGGCATGGTTTGCAGAGTTCGTTGGTCCCGACCAAATTTGTTGGTAGACCTCTCACAATCTCGTCTTTGGCCATTTTCTGTATTGTACTCGAATTCAAGTGACCTAATCATCGATGCCATGTTTTCAAATCGTTACTTCATTGATTTCGAGTGTCTGTTTTCAAATTCGGATTTTTATTATTCGAATCATCGTTCTTGGTTGTGGTTTTATTCGATTTTTCCCTTTTATTTGACTTGTCCAAATGAATGGCATTTGCTTCCTCTCTTGGTGCATCTTCTCGATTCACTTGGTCTCTTAGAAAATACAAGCCATTCTTCTGTTGGAACTGCATCATTACTTTCCCTGTGCGACCAATCACATTCATTGTTCCGTTGCCTCCAGAGACTTGTCCTCCCAATTTGTCAATTTTCAAAACGCTAATTAGGTTTCTTCGTCCGTTGGGAATGTAAAGGACATCTTGGAGTATGACCTTCCTGAATTTTCCACAGATTTTGCTTAGGATTTCGATTTCGCCAATTTTGTCGGATTGGCAACTACTGTTCATGGTACTGAATTTTACTGTTTTGCCTTGTCTAAGACTTTTGAACAATTTTTCATCGTTGCATACGTAGATCCCAGCACCACTATCCAAAATCCAGAATTCGACGTTTTCTTGGTTTGAAGTCATGTGAGTTTCCACTAAGAATTGTTCAATCGATAGATTGTCTTGATCTTTGTCATGACCTCTTCTATCATTGTTTCAATTATTTGAATAATTCCCTTTCGTTTTCTTCGAGTAATCGATTTTTGATCTACAATCTCGTGTGTAATGTCCCGGTTTTCCACATTTGAAGCATTCGAACTTCGTTTTGTCGTTTCTCGACGTATTGTTTCGATTTTTCATCGACTTGTCTTTCGAATCTCGGTTTGTGGACATTACTTCATTGTGTTGAGACTTGTCTTTCGTAGATTTCTCGGATGTTATTCTAATGTATTCCGACATTAGAGCAGTTTTCACGTTTGCATAAGTGATGCACGCTTTTTCCCAACCTGTTCGTATTTGGTGACAAACAGCATTGTATTTGGATGGCATGTCCTTGATAATTTGGTATGAGATGGTCTTCATCGATCTTTTTACCCACATCATCCAAATTTCTCACAACCTGGTCCATTCGTGCCAAATACACTTCCATTTTCTCTCCTAGACGCATTTTCATATTCATGAATTGGTCGAACAATGCGAACATCCTTGAAGTTTCCTTTGGTTGGTATGTATTTCGTAATTTCTCCATAACAGTGAAGGGAGTGTCCAACCCTCGAATGATATTTTGGCAATCTGGCGTCAATACCAAACACACGGCTGAATAAGCTTTGCCAAATCGATTTCTAAACTTCTCTTTTTCTTCATCAGATGCTGTATCTGGTGGTGGAGGAATTTCCTTTTCCACAAAGTCCAAAACGTCCTTGGAGATGAGATATAATCTCATATTCCATCGCCATGTCTCGAAATTATTTCCATTTAATTTTGCGAAAGAAAAAGTGGATCGATCATCTCTCGATGCACTTGTTGCCATGTCTCTGACGATTTTTCAAAGTGCATGAAATTTAAAATAACTCGGGTCAGCAGTAATATTGTTAAGTATAATCAATTTGTTATACTTACTTTGCGTGGTTTTTGATAATAAAGCACGCAAAAATTGATTCTATCGAGGTTTGAAAACTTTTTCGCATCAAAAGTCCAAAATGGCGTCGTTTTTCCGTCTTCAAAAACACGCGTTTTTAGGCCAACTGTTGTCCTTCTTCTCGAACGTTTCTGATGCTCAAAACAATTTATTTTCGCAGTGGAAATCGTGATCTGAGCCCCATAACCTTTGTTGGCTTTAGCAGAATCGATTGAGTTGTTGATGGCATCGGAAAACGTTAAGTTTGATTATTAATTATGAGTAAGAAGTTTTTACTCGAATTTCGTTAGGCCTCGTTTTTCAATCGTTTTACTCGTATTTACGCCACTTAGTTTTCTAAGTTTATAGTGCGTTTTTCCAATTATTTTGATTAACACTCACAGTTTATCAGTCCTTGACGATCCCAGGTGAGCAATCTCGATGCATAAAAACGAGTCGATGCATTTTAAAATAAAACAATAAAAGTTTAATAACTGAGCCAATTTTACATTATGTTCACTGCCCAAAAGCAGGTGAACCAACATCTACTTAAAGTACATAGATTCATCAGTAGTGTTATTACTGATAAATCCCAGCTTTCAAATCTATTTATAGATTTCAGGTAATCATAAATGGCAGATTAGGCATAAATATTAACTAACGCCATCTATGAATCAAACATTCGTTACAAATCGTAAAACAGACGCGCTGTCGTAAATCGAGCGCAAAACAAACTAAATTATACACTGATAAATTATTTCAAATACAATTACATCACTTTCCGGTATAAACATTAATACAAAGTGATAACAAGAAACAATATGTTAATATTTGGATATAACATGAAAATTCGAAGTGCGCATAAAATCGATACAATTAATACTTAATAATTATTCCGAATAATTATTCTCAAAAATACTAAATAAATATTCATTAATATTAATAATCGATAATCACAAGTAAATATTAATAAACGATAATCATAAGTAAATATTAAATGCAAAACAAAATAACAAAATTACAATCGACGAATAACTATAAATTGTCACTTTCCCACACAACCGCCATGCGTACACCACCGCGTCCATAGCACAACTTGGGCAGCCCCGTCCATCATGACGGCCGGAACAGCCAGATCTGCACCGCCCATCCTATTGCTAAGACCGGCAGGTGCAGACTGTCTGTTCCTCGTGGCTGAGCCCCCCAAGTTGTGCTAATGGACGCACCCCAGAGATCATGTGATCGGGGGTTCGTACTGCCCTCTAGTGACGACTGGTCACATAATAATCATCAACGCGACTGCCTTGATGATTTCTACGAGGAATTTCTTCACGCCTCCATTGTTCAACTCCTACTGGCGGAATCCTCGTATCTAGGGGTTGTATATCAGCTTGCATGTCATCATCATTTGATATTACATCATGTTCACCATCCTGTAAACATTTCATCCCCATTTCTGGTTCATCAAATTTGACGTGTCTCTTCTCAATTATTTTCTTTGTCGCACAGTCAAGAATCCTATACCCAGCTGTTGTTAGAGCATAACCAACCATTATGCCTTTCGCACCTTTTGGTTATAATTTATCTCTATGTATCTTTGGCATGTGATGAAATGCAGAACATCCAAATACCTTTAAATGTCCTAAACTTGGCTTCCGGTCAAACCAACCCTCGTAAGGTGTTGTATTTGCATTTGTCGTATGGGGAAGACGATTCTTCACGTGAATGAATGTTTGGAGGGCTTCCACCCAAAACGTATAATCCAACGCTGAGGTATGTAGCAAAGTCCGAACCGCGTCCATCCCAAAACCATTAAAGTGCTCTGCCACGCCATTCATTTCTGGAGAATATGTGTTGGTCCTTGTGTGGCGTATTCCTAACGATTGTAAGTACTGACCAACGGCTGCACTACAAAATTCCATACCGTTGTCAGTTTGCAGACGTTTGAGATGACTTATCGTCTGCCGCTCTACTCTTTGGACATACAATTTCAACTTTGGTAGAACTTCGGCGAATAACTGCAATGGGCACACCTCCGTCAACCGTGTAAAATCGTCAATCAGTGTGTGGAAGTAGCAATTTCCTCCATGGCTAACTGTCGGACTTGGTCCCCAAAGGTCTGCATGAACCATCTCCAATTTTGACTTTGTCCTTGGCTTCTGGACGCTGTGAAACGGTTCTCTATTGATCTTTGTTAATTTACAGTCGTTGCATAATTCCTTCGAATTGATCAACCGTCCTTTCACGCCTATTACAATGACATGGTCCATCTCATACTTCAATTTCTTAATGTCTATGTGTGCGATTCGTTTGTGCCAGATTTGTCCTTCTGTGTCCTTCTTTGTCTCAGCTGTGACTTGTAAATTCGTCAAATTGTCCACTTTTAAACCATGAATGGCATACAATCTCCCTCTTTTATATATCTTAATCAATTGATTTCCAGGTGTCCTAAGTCTCATCTCTGTTTTCTGACCTTCAAAGCTATAGCCCTTGTCTGTCAAAGCTCCTACACTGATCAAGTTCCTGGACATTGATGGCACTAAGTGTGTGTTTTCTAATTCCATAACACATTTTTTTCCATGCTTAAATTCCAGATTTAAAACATGACTGTCACAAGAGTTTCTCCTCTGCCCAGCTTTACAACTTCATTGACCGGTGACAGCGTTGTAATTAATTTCTCGTTGCGCACAAAGTAGCGCGTCACTCCACTGTCAATCAGGAACTCTTCCAACCCTTGTCCAACCATTGCAAGTGGTTGTTGTGTCGTGTCGAGATGGCCAAACCACCCTTCAAAAGTGTCAACATCATTGACTTCTTGTTTAGCGAGGTAATTCTGTCTTCTATCACTTCGTTGTCTTTGTTTGCTCCGCCATCAGTTTTGACGTCCTGAGAATGATTGTGGGTTCTCCTGAAATGTCTGTCTTTGCTTTCTAAGACAATCTGTGGCAAAATGCCTTTTTTGTCCACATCCGTAGCATATCACGTCATTCAAACTGTCTCTATTCATCGGTCAAATCATCTGCTGATTCGAGGTCCGTTGCAAATTACTCCCTTGGGCGTTCAAATTGGTCTCACCCGTTGCACCTGTGTTGAGCATTGTTGACTCGCGTTGCCGTGTGGCCTCTGCCATGAGTGCAAGTCTCACTCTAGATGGAGTGAACTCAGAATCGGGTAATTGGTACAAGTTCTGCACCAGGTTGGAAAATGACTCCGGGACACTAGAGATCATTTTATACGCTACAAGCGTTTTTGGAATCTCGCAGCCCGCACTGTCGAGTCTTTGGACCGTCTCTTCCAACCCGGCCAGATATATGGCCATTGATTCAGTGCCTTGCAACCAATCATTAAAGAAATCGGTCGCCAGGCGCCCCACAAGCGCCTTCAACGTCGGTTGAAACGTCGTCCTCAACGTTTCCCATGCTAGGACAGGGTCCCGAAACGAGCTCAGAATTGGCTTCACGCCAGTCTCCACTCGTAAATATATAGTAGAAAGAGCTCTGTCTCGCCGCAGGTTGAAAGTATTCTTGACTTTCTGGTTTGCACTCTCCACAGGAAGGGGTTCAACTTGGCTGACAATGGTAAAAAGTCCCTTTTCCATCAATAACATCTGCATATTGATGTTCCACTCTTTATAGTTTTCGGGTCCCCACAACTTGGGGAACCGCAGGACGCTTCTCAGGTCATCCCTAACGTACAGAGGAAAGAAAAGGCAATTAGGATCACATAATTAATGGCAAATTATGTTGATAATGCACCCTTACCTATGGCACCTAATGTGCAGCCAGTGTGGACTTTCCAAATTTGTTTTATGTAGCGTTTTACATCTTAAGTGTCATTGACCTTGCGAATTTTATTCCAATCGTTTTTCACCTTGCAGACAGCATCAGCCTGGGCCCATAACCCTGTTCAACCATGCAGTGGATGCAGTGTACAAGATGAGCAGCAAGGAGCAGTCAGTCAACTCAAATGGGTACTTTATTCACACATTAGAACCACACTCAGAGGCTAAACTTATAACCTTGAGTCATAGCACAGACTGGTGACAACTGTATACACTAACAACAGTTGTACCCAACAATATACAATATAAACTGACACAATAAAATATGCCATACACAGAGGGTAGCCCAAACACCCTTAGATGTACAACATAAGATTGGACAACCAAACCCCAATACAATCAAGTCAGATGATGTGGCACAAGATAAACTGATTGTCCAGTCCAATGTCGTATGCAAATATCTCAAAATGATCAACAAATAATTATATTGCACTTCTGTCAGATGCTACAAGAACTGCACGCAAGTGATCACTGCTAAGGCGATGTCTGGCCTCGTCCGGCAAGCCACGAACAACAGAGCTCCTAATAATTCCCAAAATGGCTGGGACTTCGTCAATTCAGATGTGTTTAATTTATGCGCAGTCCCCATGTCTATCGGTGCATAAGTCAGAATAACACTGCCAGGAATGAATTTCTCCACCAACTTCTCAATATATCTGTTTTGATGCAGCATCACTCCGATTGAAGTGGGCTCAAATTCCACTCCCAGGAATTTTCGTATGTCTGAGCCTCACTATATCATAAACACTGGCGACCATTCTATGTATTTCCTCCATCTGCTCTTGGGTAGCTGCAAAAACCGCCATATTGTCTACGTACAATAAGAGCAAGCACCACTCTCAATAGGAAAATACGTACGAACAATGCGGTGATGCGATGAAACCTATCTTCACAAGTGCTCTCGCCAGATGAATATGCCAGCAATGGCCAGCCTGTTTCAGTCCATATAAAGTCATGTCTAGACGCAGCACTGTATTCCGAGTATCTTGAGATCCTCCAAACCCCAAAGGAAGCTCCATAAAAATTAGCATATCTATATCCCCGTATACAGATACGCACACTTTACGTAACACTACTCGTGAACCTAACCTCGGGTCGTCACGAGCAGGACAAAAAACAATTTGACTAGGTCAAAATCGACGACCGGGAAAACGTCTCGTCGAAATCATACCCCGGAATTTGTTTGTGGCCATGAGCTACCAGCCTGGCCTTAAACTGCTTCACGTTCCCATCTACATGGGTCTTCAAGGCGAATACCCATTTACTAGTCAACACTTTGACTCAAACTGGTCGGGGCACAAGGGTCCAAACGTTTCGAGTCTCCATGCTGGTCAGCTCATCTAATATTGCCAATTTACATTCCTGTGCATTGTCTGACTCCATTGCTTTTTAATATGTAGTCGGAATCGTATGGAAGCATGCCAGGTCTGCCTTCTCAAACTCTGGTGACTCCGGTAATGGCGGAAGAGCACCTGGCATTGGACATCTATGTCTCAACCTTGGTGAAAAATCGAGATCTTGAGACTTACAATCGATGTTATGATGATGACAAGTATCCATAACATCATTTAGACTTCTATTTCGATTAGACTCGTTCCCATAAAAATATGACTCCCCGTCTGTGTGACTCCCCGTCTGACGTGGCATCTCCTCACACCTCCACGCAAAAGGTATCTTAGGAACATCCTTAGGCACTTCAGGTCCGCTCTCCTCATCAATATCAGGTTCCACAAAATAATTATCGTTCATTAAACATTGTCCCATTCTTGTCTTGTCAAAAACTACGTGTTTCAACTCCAAAATCTTCTTTGAAGCACAATCAAAAATATGGTATCCTGTGGTATTCAAAGCATAGCCTACCATGATACCTAATTGACCCTTTGGCTCAAGTTTGTTTCGATGACTTCTTGGCACGTGATGATATGCCACACTCCCAAATACCCTCAAGTGGCTCAAATCAGGTTTTCTTCCAAACCATTTTTGATATGAAGTGACTGTCGGGTCGATCTCATGTGGCATCCTGTTTTTAACATGAACATACACCTGTAAAGCTTCTGCCCAGACTCTATGGCTTAATTTCGATGCTAACAACAGCGTCCTGACACCGTCCAATCCGTAGCCGTTGAACCTCTCAGCTACCCCATTCATTTCAGGGCTGTATAGTTTGTTCTTGTGTGTCTGATGCCGAGAGATTGCAAAAAATTCTGTACAGCCTGACCACAGAATTCCATTCCGTTATCAGTGTGCATTGTTTTAACTCTCCTTCCTGTTTGACGTTCAATACACTGAACTTACCCTAGTATTTTCGATAACACATCTGATTTTGCATTAATTGGGCAAACCTCCATCCACCTGGAGTAATTATCGATCAATGTCATAAAATACCAGTTTCCACCCCAACTCATTTCAGGGCTCGGTCCCCATAAATCGATTTGTACTAAATATAGTGCTCCCTTCGATCTTGGCTTGTCCAATGGACTTTAGCATGTTTACACACATCACATATTTCAGACAATTTGTTGAAATTTTCTTTTACACCTGTGACCAATTTATTTTGAACTGCTATTTTCAATCTCCTCGTATCAATGTGGGCAATCCTATTGTGCCATAAGTTTGAATTGTCCACTTCTGTGTTCTGATTCATTACTTTATTTACTTTGGATCCCTTTAGATTATATAATCTTCCACGTTTTTGAATTTTGATTACTTTTTGGTCTGGTGATCTTAACAACAATTTACTTTCCTTTCCCATGAACACATAACCGGATTTCGTCAATGTACTCAAACTAATTAAGTTGTGCACCATAGCTGGAACAAAATATGCATTCTCCAGATGCAACAATTATGTGCCATTATCACCGAAATCCAAATTTAAAACCACCGATCCCAATCTAATGGCAGAAATTTCTTCCTTTCCTAACTTCACTACTTCATTGACTTCAGTCATTGTTGTAAATAAACTTTTGTCATATATAAAATGGTGCATCGCACCGCTATCTAATAAAAAATCATGAGTTCCAACCGTTTGCTGCACTCCTTGATAGCCAGCTTGCGACTCATCTATGGACACGTACCACCCCTCGAAAAAATCAGAATCTGGACCAATTGCAAAATTCTGGGATCTCCCTTTATTTCCTTTATATCCACGTCCTTTCCAGGTCTTTCATGGTGCAGAATTCTGTGAATTTGATTGTTCCCTCTGTTTGGTCTTCTTTAGAAAACAATCCCTCGCGTAATGGCCTCTTTGGCCGCATTTATAACAAATGAAATTTGGCATGTCATTTGTTCGATTGCCCTGTTGTGTCACAATGTGACCAGTCGTCACTAGAGGGCAGTACGAACCCCCGATCCACGTGATCTCTGGGGCGCGTCCACTCGCTCAACTTGGGGGGCTCAGCCACGAGGGACAGTCAGTCTGTAACCGGCCATCCTAGAGATAGGATGGGTAATGCAGATCTGGCTGTTCCGGCCGTCATCATGACGGACGAGGCTGCCCAGGACGTAGCGATACGGACGCTGTGGTCGTGGCATGGCGGTTGAGCGCATGTACGATCACCCCACGTAGCTGGGATGCAGATAGCAAAGTAATATCTGCGTGGCGATAGCTTCGGCTATCGCCACGGAGCTGGCGAACCGAAAGAGTAGATGGGAACGAGACGGTGAGGTGCGTCGCGGCCAATATAGTAATAAAGGCCTACACACACAGAGTTCACGC
>JAQFZU010001569.1:0-12743 GCA_034696185.1 Henia vesuviana | reverse complement strand
AATTTTAAATATTTAAAAAAAATATATATATGAAAAATTAAAAATGTCTTTGAAACATAATAAATAACATAATTTTTTGTTTATTTTCAGACAGTAATCCGTATGAATGCATACGGGGAATGTGGGAAGGCGCATACGTGGCTCAATTCCTTCGACTTTTTCAGTACAAATTTGATTTCGTCAGTGTTACTACTCAGGTGAGTTGAATAATAATAATACGAATGATGATGATCGTCATTACCCTGATAGTTTGCGTGTTAAGAGCTTGGTTGCTCATTTGTGAAAGTGATTATGTGAACAAGAATTGAATGACTGACTGACTGAAGGGTGTATTATAAATAACGGCAGTTTGTATCCACTCTATAAACAAGTACAAACAAACACTTAAAAACATTTCCCTTTTCACTGATTAAGAAAAAAAAAAATTCAATTAAAAAAAACTCGATCGTCCATTTATAACTAATTCCAACTTATTAATTTGATTTTTTTTTTAAGTTTTATTTTTTCAAGGATTTTTAAGACGGTGACTCTACAAGTGGTGTGGCCAGTTGAGGCTAAAGTTTGTGGCTGGACAAACGGCCTTCAACGAGAAGTTCACTGACTTAAAATGTGTTTTGTGCCATGAGGCTTTTGCAGTTCACTGTACAGTTTTTTGAAGGTGGTGAAATTTAATCGTGGACATGACTTTTTTTTTTTTCTTAAATTTAAATTTTCTTAGAAATGCAAATTTTTTTTTTTGAGATTTAAGATTTTTTTTTTTTAAAAAAAAAGGCTAAAAATAAATGAAAGTAAATAAACTTTCACAGTTAAAAATTTGATGTTTGTTGATTGGAGCATAATTTTAATTAGAGATTTAATGGTAAAGGTGTAAACAAATATAAAAGAAATTCATTAAGGGATTTTTTTTTTTTTGTTAATTTTAACCGTATATGTGTTTGGTGAAAAAGTAGTAAAGCGACTATTGAAATGGAAATTTATTTTTTAAAACTCTTATTAACGGAGGAAAATGGTAATTTCCTTATCATGCAGCTTTAAGCATGAACGTGTTGACCTTGCACACCTTTTGCTTCTGTATCCACTGAGCTTACACCACACCAAGGTGAGCTTGTTTGGATCGAGCCTATTTAAAAATCGGGCAGGGAGAAGGGAAAAGGTGAAATGAAAAAAATATTATTTTTCGTTTCGGTTGGGGGTTTAGTAAAAGCAATCATCACTTTAAGACAAAGGTGAAAGTCTGTTTGTGACAAGAATAAGTAAATAGTGAAATTAAATTTTATTTTATTGTTTTAAAATTAAATTTTTTTTTTAAATTTTAAATTTTGTTAATTGGAAAATGTGGAATTGATTTTGGTATTTTTTTGTTTTTTAAATTTTTTTATTTTTTTATTTTTGTTGTTTGAAATTGGATAAATACAGTTTGGAATGTAAAAGTGGGGGGAAAAATTTAATCAAGTTTGATTTATTTTTTTGTTTTTGCACACTTTTTCGATTTGAGGGCTTGAAATTGGTTTTCACTATAGAAAACTCACGTGTGCCAGTGTTTGGGTGAACAAAATGCCTTCCATTTGCAACTGACCTGAGTTGAACTCGAGGTTACAGGGCAGGGAACAGAGATTCCAATGAAAACTTCTCTCACCCATCTTTCTTTCTCCCCACTACAACCATATTAAAAAAAATAAAAAATTTTAAAAAAAAATTTCAAATAAAATAAAAATAAATAAAATTCAAATTACACAAGTTGGCAATTAATTTAAATTTTAAAAGTGAAAAAATCGAACGAATTGATCGAAAAAGGGAAAACGCACTCAACGAAAATCCGTTTAGTTAGGCAAGAGAAACGTATTGATTTCTAGCAATGCAAATGCCAAACTGGCCACGGTATTGATTCGAAATCCAGTGGAATTCAAGGGATGTAAAAGTGTTATCCTATCTTAATAATTTTCATTTTAAATATCCATCTCACCTCGATTCTACTTGTATTTTCTATTTTTATATGTTTTTTTGATAAATTATTTTTTTTATCAGTTATTTGATAAATAATTTAATTTTTTTTTTATTTGTTGAAAAATTTGGAAATTAAAATTTTATAATTAATATTAATAATGAATAATTTAAATATATGTAAAATCCATGTTGTGAATTTTTTTTTAATAATTAAAACCTGAATGATTTTTAAAAATTAATAATTTTTTTTTTTAAATTTCTTCAAACAGGAATTTGAAGACGCTCTTGTTGATAGTGATTGCTTACTCATAGCTGATATTTGCGCTCGATTACTGAGGTATCTTACAGGAAAATCGGATGCATTGTAAGTGAAATTGAAGAATTTTGCCTTTAAAAATACACCCATTCCATAAATTTCCTTCCAAAAAAATATTTTTGTTTTTAAAAAATTTAAAAAAAGTTTAAAATGGATCAATGTGAGTATAACATTAACGATTTGAATTTTTATTTATATTTTTGTGTGCATTTTCAGTAGCCATCGTATTTTTTCGGTTTTTTTTCCAAATTCTTATCACTTGACCACTTGCCATTTTTCATGTATTTTGACGCTTGCGCCGTCGCGTCTTTTTACTCGATGATCACAAAACGCGGACTTGTCTTCCTGGCTGGGCGGTAATCGCCCGAATCAATAAACGCAATATGGGCACCAGGAAATTCATTTTTCTATTTATTTTTCCTCATTTTTATATTTTTACATAGTATTACATTTAAATTGAATTTCCGTATACAAAACGAGGAAATAATAACGAATTAATGTTAAACCGACGATTGATGGTCACTGATTTTATTCTTTTCCTTCACCCGAGACACGGATTTTGAGACACGGTCCCTCCAACGATGTTGTGACTGAGCGTTAGTGCTGACATTTATCACGGCCCACACAAGAAAGAGAAAAAGGGAGGAGGGCGACGGCGAGTTGACAGTCAGCTCAAGGGGCCTTGGTCCCATTGCCCGAGCAAGACCTACAGGTTTTGAGGTGCCTGGAGTGAGGGGTGGAGGGTGGCGACATGCCATACCTGTTCATCTTTTGTTCGGAGGGTGGTTTGGTTGGTGGCACCGGCCGAGTTTACGTGGCCTTGTGCGCAAAAATAAATTATTTTGATGTAATTATTTGGATTTTTTAAATATTTTTTATTTTTATTTTTTAAATTACGAATTTACATTCAAATCGGTAGCGAAATTATATTTATAGTTTTTAGTGTTTACAGTGTTGATTAGAATGAGTATTTGGGGTTTGGTTTGCCTTTTGGCACTATTTTACGACCACATTCCCTTCCTTTTAATTTTTTTTTTTTAAATAATTTTTTTTTCTATCCATTTTGGTTCTTCTAGGAAAATGTAGTGTCATCATCCAGGGTTAGTTTTGATTGGGCCTTTCGTTCGTAACCTCACAAGGGTTGATTTTTTTTTTCTTTTTTTTTTTTTCTCGCAACCTTTTACCCTCTCCTTGGCCCCCTTTTTTCATCCCCTATTTTACCCAGAAATAAAATTTAACTACCCAACAAAAAAAATCCTAAATTCCATTTTGGAAAAAAAAAATTATTTTTTAAATTTACAAAAAAAAATTCAATGAAAAAGACTTCCAAGAATATTGTGACCACCACGAATGGTGTCACGAGGAAGTTTGGCAGTTTTTCTAATGCCTGTCCTTTTAATGTTTTCTTTCTTCACTCCTCCTACTCCCAACCCCCTTCTTTGATCGACCCCAACACACACCTAAGTTCTAGTCGAAAAGCAAAAGAAAACACCTGCTTTTACTTCTCTCTTGTCCTTTGCTGCGACTGGCTTTTGCAAGTGGTGGGAAAAGACCAAGGTCAGATCGTCTGGTGTCTAGCTCAAACCCCCCTTCCAAAGCCCGGCCCTGGGGCCAAGTTGTAAATCAGGCCTAGCCTGTTCCCCCCTTCGAACCCCAACCACCTTGTATGGCGGCTGTGTGAACCACCTACAGGATCCGGCATCACTTTTAACCGATTATTGTGCTTGCAAACAGTTGTTGGATAAAAGAAAAAAAAGTTCAAACTTTTCATTAGTTTTTTTTTAAACGATAAATGATGATGATGGGTCGTGGTAGTGAATTAACTAATAGAGATATTCGCATTGGGTTTTTCTATAGTTAATAAAATGGGAATTTGTTAGTATTTTAATTTTTTTTTTAATTAATTGGATATTTTTACAGTCGTCAGTTTTGCAGGTTTACGACACTGCAATTAAAAGGAAAAGATATCTTGGCATTCCAGTTTGGTGTTAGCAACTGGAAAAAAGTTTTTTAGTTGCACCTGTCAATTTTTTTTTTTTTTTTCGTTTTGGAAATAAATTTTTAATTTTTTTTTTGTTTTAAATTTTTATTTGCCTGATGGCTGTTTAGTAAACCAGTTATAAGCCTGTTTTATAGATATTCATTAAATAATAATAATATTTGTTTATAATAGTTTTATTTTAAGGTGAAATAGAATTATGTTGGGTGTTTTTTTTTTAAAGGTTTTTTAAAATATTAAAAGGTGGTGTGGTGTGACTGGTAATATATGAGCTTGTTTTGCACTTGTTGAACGTTAAATATTAGAATGTTGTTTTATTTGAGCGAGTAAAATAAGCAGACCCGTAATTAAGCTGAAAGTTTATCTTGTTTGATTTAAGTTTTGAAAATATTTTTTTTTAATTGCATTTTTGTTGGAAAGAAATTTTTTTTGTTTTTTCTCGTTTATGCCAAGTATATTTGGCAAATATGTAGCAACAAATATGTGACGATTGCTAAAAATATATATAGTTGGGTGCTTCGAATGTTTGCAAAGCCGCAATAAATCTGTTGGTGGCAACTTGGCAAGAAAAGTGGCACGTTTCCCTTCTTTTTTTTCCTTCCCCTTAACCCCCCCTTTCTTTTTCTATTTTTTCTTTTAATTTAAAATAAATTTGCTCGGTTTTAAGGTTTTGAAAAATTTTTAAATATTTTTTTGGAAATGTAATTTTAAGTAAATTTATTATTGTAATTGATATTTGATTTTTTTTTTTTTTTTTTTTTAGGATTTCCAATTTCGAACAGCACTTGAAACCCGTTCTTGAGGATAATAATTTTGATGGTGGTCTTTTTCAAGAATCGAAAACTTCGTGGTCTGATTTAGGACCAGAAGAAAAGGTTTTTTTTATATTTTTTTAACAATTGTAAAGAATCGATTGATTTATATTTTGATTTTTTTTTCTAGTTGCATTTGTTGAAGTGGTTGATTGATCATGTTCACAAGAAAAAGGAAGAAGATCTTATGGAATATTTGGATGACAATTTTTGTGCCGATGATGTGGTATGTTTTGATATTTTGGAGAAAAATGTTTTTCGAGAATTATTCAAATTCAAGTTGATGTCAAAATTATGATGTATTTCCTCTCACATTTTGTTTTTTTCCAATGAGCAATTTTATTATTTTTTAAAATGAAATTTTTAATAATAATAATATTAATAATAAATAATAATAAATAAATAAAAGGTTTTCGTTTCAGGAAACTTTTCAGTCCGCTTCATCCATTTAATTCGTGTAAGTGTCAGAAAATGGGATTTTTAATTTTTTTTTTTTTTTTGCTCAATTAATAACCGTAACTAAAAAAAATTAAAATATTGACGAGGGAATACATCAGCTTGGTTATTTTTAAAGGTAAAAACTAATTGGTAGAACTAATTTTAGGTGGTAAAAAATTAACATTTAAAAAAAAAAAATTAAAATTTTAAATTAATTCTTTATTTTACATTTCAGCGTGGAATTTGTGCTGGTTATGATGCATTCAACAATGTCTACTGGTACTTAGATGGTGAGTAAGTCGCTGGGTTGCATTTAAACATATCTCAAAATGAATTTTGCATCGTCCAAAAAATTATTTCTTTACCCCTATCATTTCTTGACACTCGGTATGTTGTTTGTACCCACTCCCTCAATGAAAAAATTAAGAAAAATGAAGAAAATTCTCGATTGTGAATGCCTGTCTCACATTTCTCTCTTTATCACACCCTCAGATCTACGTTTGTATCGTGAAAATTCGTTCAAGAAGCCTAACAAAAAGGATTGGGAGTGTGTTTGTTTAACGTACAGCGATTGGCAAACTTTTCTGAAACAATTTCGCAAGACTTCTAATCCACAAGAACGTGAACTTTATTCCTATTTGAATGACGAACTTTTTCCTCTCATAGAAGGCCAGTTACAAGTAGGTACTGACCAAATTCAGTCCTAAGCTATTTTTATAGTGACACGACCAAATAACCAAATGCCCCTTGTTAAAACTAGAAGTTCCTTTCTCTCTCTTACTGCTGCTAGTGACCATTTTAAAAAAAAATGCACCAATTTTCTCTTAATTAACCTATTCTCTCTATTGACAAACTTTGCAAATTCTATGGTGAGAAGGAAAAAATAATTGATTATTTTAGGTTAAACTGCTTTTTATTTAATTTAAAAATATTTTTCATATTTATAAAAACAAAATTTAATTTTTTAATAATTTTTAGGTGAAAATTTATTTTGAATTTTTTTTCATATTTTCTCGCTGTTTCTAGACACTTGGTGGTGACAAGGATCACAAAAACTGCGATATCGACAACAATCAACTTTTGAAACGTGAATGCGACCATCTTTTGGATAAAATGATCAAAGAAAGCAAAGGGAAAAAAGACCTTAGTGCTAGTGGTGGTAATAATGGTGGTACCGGACCGATTAAAAGTGAACCGGACACGGAAAGGGTGCCCTCAGTGCCATGTAAAGAGGAACATAACTCGATGTTTGATAGTGGAGGTGATGTGAAAATGGACCAAAGTGAATCGACGAACGGACCAGTGGTGGGTCCGATGGTACCCGCGCAAATGAGTGTAGGATCGAGCTCGGCGACGACCACACCGGGGACCCCGGGCCCAAATAATCCTTCCAGTATCCCTGCCGCACTCACGCCTATGGGTAATCAAATGAGCGGGAAAAATGGACAAACTCATCAGCAGCCCGAAGGTGAAATTTAATTATTTTATTTTACAGTTTGTAAAATGGTTTGTATGAATTATTTATATTTTTTAACCCAGATGTGTTTACAATAGGCATGCATGTGGACCATTGTAACGAGGTACCGATGGACGATAGTTGTTTACAGCCTAAAGAAGAAATGCTCACACCGATCGCCGAAAACGACACGAAGCCGCTTGTACCCAACATGAGTCCACTACAAGCGGCCTCGATGATGCCGTGCGCTCCTGTGCAATCTTTAAGCTGTCCCGTCATCAATAAACAACCGTCGACGATGGAGGCGCAGTATATGCAGCAACAAAGTCAAATATTTGTGTTCAGTACACAATTGGCCAATAAAGCGGCCGAAGCGATAATGCAAGGCCAGTTCCCATCCATTATCGCTTATCACTGTTCGCAACCTGCGACCAAGAGGTTTCTAGAGGTGAATTTTTTTTTAATTTTGTTTTTTATTAAATAATAATTTTTATTATTTTTTTGGTAGAAACATCCGTTGAAAGTGCAGCAGTTTATTCGGAATAATCCAGCCGCTTGGTTGAATAATCTCGCACAAATGAAGCAAAGTCGAGTTCCGGGACAGATAAAAGGGCCTGTGTTTAACGAGCACATGATGAGTGGACCCGGTCCAGGACCCAATTGGCCATTGGGATTACAGCAGGGGATGGCACCGAATAATTGGCAGATGGCACAACAGGTGATTGGCAATTTGTTTATTATTGTGGAATAATTTTGAAATTTATTTTGGAATAGGGAAATGTATTAAACAATCCCATGTGTAATCCAATGAACAATCCCATGGGTAATCCTGGTGGAAATCCAATGAATAATCCGATGGCTGGACAAATGGCCAACCCAATGTGCAATAGTATGCAGAACCAAATGGCCAATCAGCAACAACAGCAGCAGTACCAAATGATGGGACCCGCTCAACAACAGCAACAACAGCAACAGCATTTTTGCATGATGGGACTGCAGGGTTCGAACAGTAATAATTCGATGATGGGTTTGATTAATGCGGCGAATAATATGCCTAACATGCACCAACCGTCTATGACAGGTGGAAAACCAAATTGTGATACTATATTTTTATTACTACATTTCGATATAATGTATGAAAAACTGCAAAATTCATTTAATCCTTTCGTTTTATAGCTGGTGTCAAAATCCCCGACGAGAATTTGACACCCGAACAACGGCAGCATCGTGAGGAACAATTGGCCATAATTCGCAACATGCACCAAATGCTGTTTCCCGATCAGCACCACAGTCCCGGACCCGGTCCGGGCCACAACGACGCGGCGAACGTGATGCGACAAAATATGATGGCTCAAGCATCGAACGCGATGGCACAGGGCCAAGAAAACATGATGCTAATGCAGGGACAACATGGCATGATGATGTCGCCCCAAGCGTCCGGTAGCGGAGGCAGTGGGATGGGGTCAATGAGTGCCATGTCGTCTCCTTCAGGCGTCAATATGATGTATTCGCCCAGTCCCGGCGAAGTGATGTCTCCAAACACTCCCGGCACAGGTGCATCTTTTGCTCACTCTGGCGTCGCGATGAGTCAACCGAGGATGATGGCTCAGTATCCGTCGCCGCAGCACAACCCGATGGCAGCGCAGATGGAGTGGCAAAAGTTGCAGCAACAGTTTTACGAGGAGCGGAGACGGAAACAACCCGGCAGCGGAGCAGTTGGCGGAGCAGCCATGATGCAGAACCAGCAGTCGCCGCAGCAGCAGCAGCAAACTCAAAATATGCAGCCGATGATGGGTGCCATGAACAATTCGATGGGGCCGTTCGCGGGGCCCGGAATGGGACCCGCAGCACCCGGTCCAGGGATGACAAGTCCCGGAATACGATCCCAAGGACCGCCGCCACCCTATCATCAAGCTCAGCAACAACAGCAGCAGCAAAGTCCCCAGCAACAGCAGCAAGTTCAGAAACCCGGCCACACTTTACCCAGTCCAAGTCCGACACCGCCCAGTCCGGCCGCGATGGCATCGACACCCGCGGGATCGTTGTCGATGTCGTCACCGCGAATGTCGTCGGGTCTCGCGTCGCCTGCCGACGCGTCGAGACAGTTCGCGATGTCCGGGAATCCGCGATTGCCGCACCCGAGTCCGACGAGCATTCAAAGCACTCCGTTGAATTCGCCCAACCCGCGACCGATGGTCCCGAGCAACCCGAGCACGCCGGCTTCGGTCGCGCCGATGCCGAGCCCGGGGTTGGCGAGGAAACCGAGTCAACAAGACTTAATGCAACCGAGCCCAGTTTCAGACTTGAACAGTCAGACTTCGACGCAATCGCATCAACAGACTCAACAAAGCCCTCAGCAGCCTCAACAAACGACGCAGTCGTCACCGACCTCGTCTCAATCGCAGACTTCGGCACTGACGACCCAAGCGGCCGCCAACTCGTCGCCGACCAATCAGCCACAACCTGGTATCACGTATCGAGTTGTAAGTAAGTTTCGATCCAGATTAACCAGAAGAAATTCTGTTGTAGTAGCCGAGGGAATGTTCGGACGGACGCTCCAGTCGTACGCGCAGTCGTCGCAGCAGAGGCAGCAGGGAACTCCACAGGCATCGAACCAGACGAACGCCATGCAGACCACTCCTCCAGGTATAAAGGAGGCTAACCTCATGCCTGTGCCATCCCCCCAACAAATACAGTACCTGAATGCTTTCGAAGGTCAAGAGCTCACCATTCAGAAGCAGCCCAATACCAGTATTCGCGACTCCAACGTCCTGTCGCCCAGCGTGTAAGATATTGCATTGAAAAAAATCATTAATTAATTAATTAATTTAATTTTTTGGGGATTTTATTTTAGGATGACGACGTCAGCAATGGACAATGGCCAGTCAAACATGAACCACATCCCCATTGCGGCAGGCGATATTCAAGGTCAACAACAGCAGCAGCAGCAACAACAACAGAGGTTCAATAGTGGTGGCAGGTCTGGACCAGGGACGCCGGTCTCGATGTCGCCCACTTCATCAGCGTCGAGCAACGCGGGCTCGGTCATGTCCAACCCACTGCCACCAATGTCCTCGATGGGAGGAGCGCCGTCTTCGATGCCGTCTACACCCGGTGGACCGATGAACAGTCCCTTACCTTCGGGTCCCATCGCACCCATGTGCGACGCCATCCCTTCGCGATACCCATGTCCCGCGCAATCGCACCCTGCCGGGGATAACATTCGTTTCCCCATCCGAAGTCCGCAGAACGCGGGGATGGGTGTCGATGCGCTCATGCAGCAGCAGCAGCAGCAGCAGAGGTTCCTCGGGCCTAATAACAATATGGGGATGGACGGGATGGGTCAAAGATATATGGGACCCCGCGGGCCCATGGACATGATGCAAGCGCGTTTACCCGGGGATGGAATGGGTGGACGGTTCCCTTGCGTCGGTCAAAATTTCATGCAACAGCAGCAGCAGCAACAGATGCAACAGAAAATGGGGGGGTTCGGCGGGCCCATGTCACCTTCGAAAATGAGCGGGGAAATGGCGAATTACATGGGCGGACAGGGCCCGCTGACTCCACTCGGCTCCAATCGGAGTTTAACGCCGAGTCCGATGCCCGGTCAACGTTTGTCGCACTTTGACCCGATCTCGTCCATGGCCCAAATGAGTCAATCGTTGGGCCAGGGACAGGGCCAGGGTCATTCCCCCTCAATGATGACTAATCTGGCCTCGATGAACATGACTAGCATGCAAGTGAGTGGGGGCGCAAACGCTGCCGGACAATCGAACGTAGTCAATTTCCAGACGAGCATGCAATCGATGCAGGGTGTCCAGCAGAACATGGGCGGACAAGGCAGTCCCGGCGACGGCAGTAGCGGTGCCGTCTCGACTGGCAACGGTGCCGGGGTAGTACAAGGACCCATGTGCGTCAACCAGGTGGGACAGAACATGGGACCCGGACCACCGACCGTGAACAACACGTACGTTAACGCCACAATGTCGATCCAGCAGCTCAACATTCAAAACGTGAACACTTCCGCCTACCATCCGAACGCGCAGGTGCATCCGCATCTGATGCAACAACAAGTGCAAGGTGCCAATACAGTGAGTTCGACGGTGACGATGAGTCCCATAATGCACAGTTCGGTATCGCCCAAGAACACAAGTGTAGCCATGATGATGAGTCCCGCGATGCAACGCGGTCCGCACCCGTTCCAGGGCCCCGTCGGGACGCAGAGAATGATGTCGCTGTCACCTAGTCCACGGCCACAGACCACCAACATGCCCTACAACGGCGCCAACGTGCAAGTGAAGGCGAGCGCACCCAACACTATCCAGTATCTACCCGCGAGGCCGCAAGCGCCCGCCAACATTCCTCAACGGCCGCCCAGTTTAGAGTTCCTTCAAAGATTCACCTCGCCTATGGGTGGAATGGACGGTAAAATGCCACCGCACAACATGCAGTATTTTCAAACGAACCAGGGCCCGCAGGCGATGGGCATCAACATGCGCGCGATGGCACCCAACATGAACGCGGGTCCGATGGGTCCGATGGGTCCGTCGATGGTTTCTAGTCCCATGTCGAGGCAGCCGGGAACGGTGGCTATGATGAGGGGCCCGCCGGGACCGCAACACGTGCCCGGACCTATGTACGGCGCCTCGCAGACGGGACACAACGACGGACCGATGTACGGAGCGATGGCCGGACAGATGATGGGAGGCGCCAATCAGATGTACGCCGCCACCAAAGGACAGATTTCACCCCTCGCTATGGCCGGAGATATGGGACAGACGATGGCTCCGGGCATGGGGCCCCAAATGGGCGGAGCGCAGACGACGGGTAGCTTCAAGCAGGCCCCGTATATGGGCCCGACGACGGCTGATCCGAACTATGCACAACAATTTCATAACTTTCAACAGCAGTTATACGCCACCAACACCAGAGGGAATCAAATGACGACTCAAACCAATATATCGTCGACGGGCTCTTTTTTCGGAAAGTGAACTACTTTGACGTATGGATTTGTTCATCCCGTTGGTGGGCGGCGAGTGCTATTGGCTGTGAGGTGTGTGTGTTTGGAGATATCGATCGAGAGCAATACTCAAGTTTTAATTTATCGTGCGCGGTGTGAAGACAATCGCCGTGGTGCAATAAAATGGACTTTTTTGAGTTTTGACTGCAAAATTTACTAATTCAAAATAAAAGACAGTTTGATACGAAATGTATGCAGCTTTTGTACATTTTTTTTTAAAATAAGTGAACTGTGGATCGTGTTTGGCACCGAATGGCAGTTTGTACAAAGCTGGTGCTGGTTTTGATTTTTTTTGCTTATTTTCGATTTTTTGTTTTGGAGGTTTTTTAATGAGAGAAAAATCACTGTGTCACTATTAGACTT
The DNA here is from genome assembly GCA_034696185.1 of Henia vesuviana. Taxonomy (NCBI): domain Eukaryota; kingdom Metazoa; phylum Arthropoda; class Chilopoda; order Geophilomorpha; family Dignathodontidae; genus Henia; species Henia vesuviana. The sequence goes on along the minus strand of JAQFZU010001569.1, from coordinate 395 downwards.
GGCAATAATATTTTTAAGGTTCACAAAATGGAAAAATGGAGGAGTTTTTTTTTTTTGTATCAAATGAGAGTTTGCAAAAAAAAAATCATGTTTTAATGTCATCACCTTCACCATTTTTTGTTTTTTTGTTTTTTAATTTTTTTTTGTTAGTTTTTATTAAAATATTGGTTTTTAAATGTCGGTAGGAAAAAAATAATCATTTTGTACATAATCTTGTAAACGGCGAATCCATTTTTATCTACTTAAAAATTATACCCTCCAAAAATGGGCATAAAAAAATGTTTAAAAAGACCAATTTTTTTTAAATTTTTGGTCTTGTGAAGTGCCATGTATAAATAGAGAAAAACAAAATATTATTTTTTTTAATTTTTAATTTAATTTTTTTCTTTTTATTT
>JAQFZU010001568.1:0-12745 GCA_034696185.1 Henia vesuviana | reverse complement strand
AATCAGCTTCCTATTGGTTGAAATCGGCATGTGTGATTGGCTAAGACCAAATTCAAAATGGCGGCGGTAAATTCTCATAAAAATTATTTTTATTAACAAAATTATTTGTTTATGTCCAGATAGCCACAGTGTTTATAGTATTCTTTTTTTTACAAGAAAAAGAGCTATAATCAAAAGTAGGGCAGATTGGAATATATTTTGTCCAAGATAATTTAACTAGTAAGTTCATTGCACAACAGAAATTATAAGTTAGACCAGGATATATTGTAGAAAAACTTATGCCTATAGCTGCATTCTGTGCCCAATAAGTAAAATTTCTATCTTTAAAACCTGGAACTGTATTGTCCAACACAATAGCCAAAAACCCTCCAACAAACATGCTTGTACCAAACAATACTTGAAGACTATTGTCCACCTGTTCATTTCCTGTTAATTGAAAATAGTTTAATTAATCAATATACCTTTAATTTAGCTTTTACCAGTTTTAATTGCATCCTTGTTCATTTCAAGCCACTTTGGTATGACCAAACCACAAAACAAAGAGATACCTAACACCATTAAATTTCTGGATGAATTTAGATTAACATATTGAATTTGTGATAGTCCAGTGGCAGTTATCATTGAAAACGTAATCAAAAAAATACCACCAACAATTGGGCTTGGAATTGTTATAAAAAAAGCACCAAATTTAGAAAAAAGGCCAAAAATCATCAATATAACAGCAGCTGATTGCAAAACTCGTCTACTACCAACCTAATCATGCACTACAGTTTAAATTATTACCAAATATTGGACATGATTGTATACCTTAGTTATGCCTATCAATCCAACATTTTCTGAATAAGACGTAGTACCATTTCCAGTTCCCAATAATCCAGCTATAATTGTTCCAAAACCTTCGACAAATATTCCTCTGTTAATTGCATGCGATGGTGGTGTTGGTGCTCCAGACAATGTTGCACATGCATAGTAATCACCAACAGATTCAACTGCTGATGCTATAATGCCTCCAAACATGCCTAATGCAGCTGATACACTGAATGTTGGTATACCCCATTGAACTGTAATTACAAAAAAAGAAATAATAAAATGTTTGAATTATTACACTATCCCTTACATGGATATGGGAAACTAAACCAGGAAGAAAAAGTAATGACATTTAAATGAAGGTCAGTTCTTGCTGCATTGCTCAGAGATAAAGTATTTGTTTGTGTAAGAATATAACAAGTAATCCACATTATTATAAGAGCTAATAAAACCTAAAGTTTTTAAAGTTAGAATTCTAGTTTAAAAATAATGAAAATGCTTAATTTAACTGGAAACAATTTAAAAAATGGTAATTTATAAACTTTGCATTGTCCATCGTTATATGTAGGAATTGGCAGTGAGATATTTCTCAAATATACAGAAAAAAGCACAATGAAAGCTGCTGTTCTATTAAAACAAAATTTCATCAGTTGTAAGGAAAGTAGTATTTAGTTAAAGAAACAACTTACATTAAGGCAATCACCCAATTGCCACTCATTAAATTTGCAGCACTCTCAATAAGCCCTAATCCTACCAAAGCAATAACTGGAGCAATTACTAAAGGAGTAATGAATCTTAGTAGTAGGCCAATCACTCCAGTTAGACCCAGAAACACTTCAAAAACACCTGCAACCAAAATTGCTCCTTGTACTTCACAAATTCTACTTTTCCATATTAAATCTCTTTCTTTTTCACTATATAATGTAGTATTGGAAGCTAAAAGTAAACAAAACAATTACTTTTTTAATTAAATGTTAGTGACCTTTTTCATATTTTACTTTCAACTATATCTTTTGGGCATTTCCATTGAGGTAAATTCAATATTGCAAAGGTAGGAACTAATAAAGTAAAAGTTCCACCTTGAAGAATTGGTAATCTTAAAAGAAAAGACAATTTTTGTTAAAATGTATGTTTTATTATTATTATTAAACACCTTGTGCCTAAAGTTGTTTGTAAAAATGTTACTATTCCTGATACAAATAGTATTGTAGAAATGATGTAAGCCCTGGCTTGAGAATCATGGTCAATGCACATAGCAGGAGCTATTAAAAAGGGAATAGCAACAGCAGCACCAAACATTGTCACAAAATGCTATTAAAATGATTCAGTTTATTTTTAAGTTAATAAAATGTTTTTTACAACTCACTTGCAGGCCTAAAAGAATTGTTAGGTACAAAGGAGGTACTTCATCAATTGAATACAACAGATTTGATTCTGTTTTGGATATTGATGAAGATGATGTAAGATCTAGTGATTCCATTAACCCAAAATTTATAAATACCAATTTTCTCACTCTACATCGTCTAAATCTTTATATATAAAAATTAAATTATTATAGAAAAATATAAAAATATAAATATTCACCTAACCAGAGCAGTAAGACTTTATATAGAACAACTGATAGCATAAAACCATAAACAAAATCTGAATACATTGAAAACATAATTTAGCAAAACAATAACAGATTAATTTCACTTAAACTTATTAAGTAAAGGAAGTTGTAAAGCATAACTTCCTTCAAGTGCGGCTGTTTAAAGCTATTGATAAATGTCAACTTAGCAACCACATGACTATAAAACTGCCATCTATTGACACGGAATACAAATATTAGTCCATTATATGAAACAATTATTAACTTCAATATTTATGACAAAATGATTAGTTTTTTAGGAAAAGTTATTACAACATAAAATGTTTTTCGTTGTAGCACTCAATTTATTTTTTTATTCAAACGTTTACCTTGTGTAAAGTTTTGATAAATATTTTCGAGGAAAATTGATGATGACAGGAATATTCAATTTTTTTTTTATCTCTATCAATATCTTTTTCTATTTTAAAATATAAAACAGAGATTAGATGTACATTTTGTTTTGTGTTATTTATTGAGATACAATTCAGTTTTCATTTTATAAAATCAATTTATCTTATTCCATGAGCTACAAATTGCTTTTTATTCTCTCCAATATAAACTCGTGTGTATTTAAATCTGTTTTTCTTGCATGTAAACAAAGTTGTATCTTAAGTTGGACTAATGTGAATACTGGGTTTTAATTCTTTTAAATGCATACCTGGAATGGTATTGTCTATAATAATAGCTATAAATCCGCCAACAAACATACTCGTATTTAGTAAAAATTCAAAAACATTATCAACTTTGATATAATCTGTTAAATAACAAGGTCTGTTACGTATAGTTTATGTAATTATAAATTTTTTCTTAAAAATGTAATAAATTACTTTTATTTAGTTCATGGTCAAGGATATGAAAACATTACTTGATAGAATTTATGATTTATTAGATTATGTTTAAAAAATGCAGTAGAAGTTAAGTTGCTGTCATTAAATCACAAATATGTGATTGTATTCAAGCAACTCAGAGAATATCAAGGTTCAAGTATTTTTTATTTACAAAAAAAATGTTTGTTTTTACCATTCCCGCATTATTCCAAGCAGAAAGAATAATGTAGTTATGATTTTGCCACAAATATTCGTCATACCAATTTTTCTCTTACCTCACCCCCCCCCCTCCCACAAACAAAATGTATTAAATTTTTTTTTTCATTCACAATCTAACCAGTGCCAATGCTAAGCATTTTGCTGTTTTAAGCTGTTGTGCTTTTTTTCTCTCTCAATATAAAACCTCATTCTTTAAGCTGCGGGGCAGCATATCTTTTAATAACGAATGCTTTAAGTAAGCTGCTTTTAAACTTAAACTTAAACAAAATTTCAAGCTAAAATTACGAAATTTACCTGTTTTTATCACTCTTTTATATTGTTCTAACCATTTTAATATTGCTAAACCACAGAAAATAGGAATTCCTAAAAATTTTGATTTTTTGATGAATTTAAATTTCCTATTGTATTTGACATAATCCTACAGCAGTATCATGCTGAATGTTACAAAAAACACACCACCCATCAATGGCTCAGGAATTGTTACAAACAAAGCACCGAATTTAGACAACAAATCAAAACATGATCCCATAGCAGCTGTTTGCAATACTCTTTTACTACCAACCTGAAATACAAACACAATCATTATTTTTAAAACTGTAGACCGATTGCCCTACCAACCTTTAGTTAACATCCAATTTCAGTTCAGTCTAAACATTTAATATTAGCTAAACTTCAGTTAGTCTTAACTGAATCTGTCTTGGGAAATTACTTTTCAACAGTCACTAGTTCTCATTAAAGTTCTTAATAACTTTGTTGCTGCATCATTACAGTTACTAGCGAAAAATAACTTGTTACTTCATAAGTTAGATATTTTTACTTTGATAGGTTTTTTTTTAAAAAATTTTAGTTATTAGAATTTTTAACTATTGAAATTCCAAATTTTTCTAAATAAATTTATTTAGTTTTAATAGCAAACTTATTTGGCAGAAAATAAATTAGATGGTTTATTGACAAATTGGTAACAACTTAAGCTTCAGGCCTTTTCAATTTAAACACGGAAATAAAATTAAATGATTGCTTACAATCACTTCTCAGCTCCACATGGTCAGTCTCGTGTATGGATTCCGAGTGACAGGAATTTGGCATCTGCCAAATTCTCGTGTTATTAATGGCTGACACAGTTCGGGGGACTTTTCCAGCGATTTGTCTACCTCGCTGGTTGTTGTCTAGAGGATTTTTCTTGTCTTCAGTGGCGAACTAAACTCTCGATCAATATAACTAGGTCCATAGCTCTTGATTGTCCTGACCGTGAAAGATGAGGTGTGACTAACTGATGGCATAGAAAAAATTACTGATTTTCGGAATCAGTACTTTTAACACTTTGTGTCCCTGGTGGTCAGTGGTGAAATAATCTGCTAAACTCTGGTTTTCATTGGTCGATTGGGGTAACAAAGGAAACGGAAAACCCAGCGGAGGGACCACACCCAAACTTAAATTTACATATTGTATTTGACATAATACAATGGGGAGTCTGGTAGAGATGGAGTTATCTTTAGGGCGTTGCTCAATTTCTGTCCGGTAGCGAATTTCGTATTCGCCTGTCCAGGGCGAATCACGACAAACTACAAAAATAAAAGCCTATTTATTGAGATGTATAGGTAATTAATATTTCTTCAAAAAAATGTTTTTTTAACATTAAATTAAAATATTTTTCAGCAATTATGAAAATTTTACAATTATGAAAAATCAGTAGTATTGCAAGACTTTTGTCCTGGATTGTAAATATGTCTACAGCATAGAATTTGAGTCATTAAATTTGGCTATTTGTAGAATCCTACCTAAATAATGGTAATTGCATCAAAATGCTTTTAATTAAAAGCCAAGTAATTTAATAAACAACAGATTTATTTTTACTTAGAATAATAAAACAAAACAAAAAGATAAGAAACATATCATAGCAGTTCAAATGCTACTATTTGCATTTACCGATAACCAAACGGTACACTGAAAATACACAAGAATATCACGTTACAAATTAACATTAAATTAAAGTAACAATGAAGTGCAAAATGGTCAATTGAACATTTGTTTGTATTACGTATTGATGTGAAATTTAAGTTTTTCGTTTAATTGATCCTTTTATCTTGCTTATCATGACAATTTGTTCACTTAATATTTAAAATTGTTTTCCTGCAGGAAATTTGAGCTCATTTTTATGTATGCCTTTTGCATGTACATAAAGATGGATCATAAGTTGGACTAACGGGAATATATTTGGTAAAAAAGCTGTTTTTAATCCAGGCCATTCCAAATGGTAAGTTATAACTTTCCAATGATTTATGACTACCATCATTTGCTCCGTGACTTTGAGACCATTTAGTTAGACCTCTGTCTTCATCACTCCCTACATTAAAATCAATAATTATAAACTGAAGATATTTCTAAAAATAACAAATAAATTCATACCTGGAATAGTATTATCCATAATAATTGCCATAAGACCTCCAATAAACATACTTGTACTCAACAAAACCTCAATCACATTATCCAATTCTATGGAACCTACAAAATAGAATTAAGCTTTGTATTAAAGACTTGTGACTTACAAATAGCTCGAAAACAACTTCCAATATTAATCATTGACTTCAGCTTCTAAGATCATGATCAACAAGATCTGCTTTAAAAATTTCATAATTGGAAATTCTTTTATATCATATAATACTATATTATTGCAAAAATTTCACCAACATTAATAACCTATTAAAAACATCAAAAAATAAATTTTATAGCTTATTTCTGTAATACACATAGCATCAAGGCTCTATTAAGCAATAGAAAAAAGACAAAATGTTTTTCAGTTTTTTTGCTGATGTCATTATTTCAAATAAAAAATAATGTTTTTACTTGTACTCGAGACATAGAAACTACACGTTCAATATTTGTATTGGAAAAAAACCTAACTAGTGGTAATTAAAACTTTCTTTTCAGCAAACTTTTATCCAACAACAGTTGAAACATAAAAAACTGCTGCTAACTGCTTTTGGCAATTTGTTATTTTCGTATTGTTATTTCACTTTCAGATAACAAAATAATTATTTTTTTGTTATAAGTTTATTTTAATGTGAATTACTGTTTTAAAATATTTTTTTTTAAAAAAAAACCTAACAATAGATTATATTAAAATTGATTAATTTACCTGTATTTATAACTCCCTTATGTTGTTCCAACCATTTTGGAATTGCTACACCACAAAAAATAGGAATTCCCAAAACCATCAGATTTCTTGATGAATTTAAATTCACGTATTGTGTTTGAGATAATCCTATAGCAGTAATCATACTGAATGTTACAAAAAATATTCCACCAATCAGTGGTTCAGGAATTGTAACAAACAAAGCACCAAATTTGGATAACAGACCAACAACCAGCATGATCAAAGATGCTGCTTGAACAACTCTTCTACTGCCAACCTAAAAAATGAAAACAAACTAAATATTACTTAAAACCTTTGAAACAAATTATTAATTTTTCACACCCTAGTTATTCCTATGGCTCCAATGTTTTCTCCATAAGACGTGGTACCATTCCCAGAACCCCAAATTCCTGCGAGGAAAGTTCCAAAACCTTCCACAGTCAGTCCTCTATTAACAGCATGAACTGGTGGTGGTGGTGCTCCACATAATTTAGCACATGCGTAATAGTCACCAATAGATTCTATGGTAGTAGCCATAACACCACCCAACATGCCCAAAAAAGCTGCAATACTGAAAGTTGGAAGTCCCCATTGAACTATGAAAAAAGTAATTTTGTTTTAGATATTCAACATGAATATTTAATACTCACAGGGATATGGAAATCGTATCCAAGGTGCATCACTTAAGATGTTAACTTTCAAATCAGTTCTTGCTGGATTATCAATTGAAAACACATTAGTGGAAGTGAGAATCAAACATGTAATCCACATGATCACAAGTCCTAATAAAAGCTGTGATTAAGAAAATTTTATAAAAATAAAAATATTCAAATAACATTGAAACTTAACTGGAAATAATTTGAAAATTTCCACTTTGATAATTTTACATCCATTTTTGGGCGTAAAAGAAGGCATTGGTATTGCAACATTAGTCAAATACAATGAAAATAATACTATGAGAATAAAAGTTCTGTAAGCAGATATAAATGTTTGTAATAGTTTATAGTACTATAGTTTTGTATGCTTACATTATTGCAATGGTCCAATTTCCACTAGCTAAATTAGCTGCACTTTCAAACAGTGCTAATCCAACAAGAGTTATGACAGGGGCAATCACCAATGGTGTGATGAATTTTAAGATTACTCCGACAAATCCAGTTACTCCCATTATTACTTCCAATATTCCCGCTAATATAATTGCTCCTTGCACTTCGCAAATACGTGAATGCCATGCTAAATCTCGTTCTTCTTGAGAATAATGGGTTGTATTACTAGAACTGGAAGCTTTTAATGAAATAATATATAATTACATTGTATTCGCTATTTTAAGATTTTTTTAAAGTTTAGAAAATAAGATTAATTTTATTAATATAATTATTAATTTTGTATTAAAAATTTTCTTTGTTTTGACTGGTAATTATTGCAAAATTTAATAATATCTTATTATTGAATTTGTGCCACAATAAAGGGGCAATGACATTATATTAGATAAATATTGATATTTTTATGATATAAACGTTTTAAGATTAGATAATACTGCAAAGGTTATTTATATTGGTATATCAGAGTTAAATGAAAATTTTGTTTGTGCTTATTTTATATAAATATTTCATAATCTCAAGTGGCTATTCTAACCTTGAGCCATTCCTTCAGGACATTTCCACTCAGGTAAACTTAAAATGGCAAAAGTTGGAATGAGAAATGAAAATGTTCCACCCTGAATTATTGGTAATCTGAATGTATTTCAAATATTATTATTACTACTTGGAAAGGAAATACAAAATACTTCACCTGACCCCGATAGTACTTTGCAAAAAAGTAACCATTCCGGACACAAATATTATTGTAGAGATTATATAAGCTCTTGCAGGATCATCCGGCCCAATACAAAGAGATGGTGATAACAAATAAGGGATTGATACTGTTCCTCCAAACATAATTAGAAAATGCTGTCAATGTTAATTTTAAAAAAAATTGTAAAAACAAACACAATGAAATTTAATTTTATACCTGTAAACCTAAAAAGAATATGAGATACCATGGTGGGGTATCCTCGAGTGAATATGTAAGGTCATTTTCTAATTGCGCTTTATTACTGCATTCATCTGGATTTTCGAAATTATTCAACTGGAAATTTTAAATACAAGCTTTTAAAATTTTTTATTTTTAGTAAACGATGAGGTTAATTTTATAAATTGTAATTAACGCCAGACATGCAATGGTTTATACCATTTGATAAACCACAAAATGAAGGGTGCAAATAAAAAAAGTAAAAAAGTGTAATATAGAATTCTCTGAATATTATATTAATTGAAATAAAGACTGAAAAATAACCCACATCAATTTGAATACTGTTGACCTTAATAATAGGCAAATGTGAATTTCCCTGAGGTTCTTCCTATTTACACAGAAATAAAACAAACAATGAAATTTAACATTTTAAAAATTAAAATATTATAATGCAACTCTTTCCTACCTTTTTCTCAAATCCCAAATTATCCATTATAAAATTATCCAAAGATGAATTCAATTTGATAACACGATATTCAGTGCTGTTTACACCTTAACTATAACTTATATACTACACGATCGGCACATAAAACTCGTTCACGTGAGAGCATATACAAACATCGTCACTCTGAACGTGTAATTACGTACACAATTCATGCGATTTTGCTTCACGCCGAAAGGCAAGTATATAAAGTAATGGAAAATTTCAAGGCTGTGGTGAGAAGGAAGTAGACACTAGAAAGTATGTCGTTTAAGATATTAAGTATCTTGAAAAAGGATGTTGTATCCTTTACGTCATTTATTTAATAAATAAGTATGGAAAATTGTGGATGAGTCAATTAATTTCCTTTAGACCAAACTCGAATTGATAAAAGGACTACTCTGGAAATTAAATCGCGCTTTAATTGATGTTGTAACTGGATTAAAACAATAGTTAGTGAGTAATTGGAGTTTTTTTTTTTCAAAGATTTTTTTTGTTTTTAATTAAGAGTGATTTTTTTTTTAGGAAAAAAAAATATTTTTTTTGTAATCGGCAATTTATTTGAAATTATTGCACTTTATTTTGTTGAAAATGTAAACAAAAGCTTTAGATATTAGAAATCTGTTGAAATATTTTTTAGACACATGTGGGAATTTAATACGATTTTTAATTGGAGTTTTACTATATCGTAATTATTATAGGATTTATTAATAAGGAAAAAAAATCGATTTCTTGTTGCGAAACTGAATGAATTATTATTTACTTTCGTGTGTATTGCCTATTTTATTGTTTAATATCATTAACATATTTTTAGTAAAGTAATAGACTTACTTTGTTACAAAAGTATTTAAAATAAAAAACAAATTTATCAATTTGGGCTCTTTGAAATACCGTGAAGCCTAACTGAATTTATCGTGAAAAAATCTAAGGGGCAGCAAAGTTTAAAATTTAATATTTAATTAAAAATATAATTGACTAAAATTAACCGTAAATTAGTCATTTATTAAGATTTACTAAACAGAACCTACGGTCTTAATTATTTCTTAAATTAAATTAACCAACAGATGGTAATGTCATTATAAAAATTCTCCATTAAGAAATTTCTTTTCAATTATGGCATTGACATTAAGTATTTAAAAAATAAAAAAAAAATATTGAAAATTTATAATAAATTAATTTTAAAAAAAAATCCAAAGTACAAAACTTTAAAATTAATATTTAACTTAGCCACAATTTAATAAAAAGTTTCATTTTTAACCGTTAAATCAATATAAATCGATTTAAGGTTAAAAAAATTTTCTCAAATGTTCCATGCACTTGCGAGCCTTAAAATCTTTCGGCCTATGGAACATCAACATTTTATTGATTTCATTCAAATTTCTTAAGCATATTTTTACAGTTTTATAACTGCTTTTGTCATATAAAAATTTATTCCAATTTTTATTACAAATGTAAAATGCAAAATTCCCTTCATAAAAACCTCATCATCAGCAAAGAAAATTACGAGTTAATTAAACCTTTGCACGACTGTCTCAAAGCAAATCAAAAAGTTTGAAGCCATCGTAATAAAAATAAAGATGAAAAACCCCACTCCCAACAGAGCATGCGTAGATCGATGACACATAATTCAATGCAAAATGATTGGTTTTAATTCTAAGTATTTAAAAAAAAATATTGCATTTTTTATTTGCTAGTTAAAATAAAGGTTATTTCATCATCAAGGATAATACGAGCACTCGAGAGAAAATGTCATAAAATGGCACTTCTTTTATGATTGTATTCGTTCAACAATAGAGTTTAATAGAAGACAAGTCGTAGCCGGAAATAAAAACCATTGATCAATGTTTTTAAAGGACACTCAATGCTTTAATCCCCTTTTATATCTTTCAACAAATAGAACTTAAAGTGAGATTAAAGTACTGAATGAAATTGAGTAAACCCAAAAAAAAAAAATTTAAAAGCAAATAAACTTTAAAAAAACAAATTAAATAAAATCAATAAAATATTTTTCTTCGAAAAGAAAAATATTGAGTAACAAGAAAAAGCCATTTTGTTACATAATATTGACTAATTCGAAATTTACTTACTTAAAATAAACAGTTGAAAAACCCCACAGTGTTTCTTCACACAATTTCCTATTAGCAGCTAATTTGAATTTCAAGAAACAATATTTATATTGCAAAATTCAATTACTTTTACAGCCTAAAGTCAATTATTTACTTTTACAATTGACTGTCAGCACAATCCAATTGGTTTTGCTACACAATTCCATTGATAATAAATAAAACCTGAAATTATATAGTTATTAGTATTGCACAAATGGAATGGGATAAGGAAATAGTAAATCCTTGTTGGGACAAATTTTATCTCTGGGGTCGAACACTGGATATGAGTTAAAGCTTCCATTGGTGTAAATCTTAGTGTTAAGCCGTGTAAAATAAAGAAAAATGAGGGTCTTTCACCCCATTGCCATAAATGTCTAGCAACAAGTAGGATTAATCATTGTAAACAGGAAATATACGATTTGGATTGGATAGTGGAATTTATTTTACATTTGTTTTCTGCTTCTATTGGCTAATTATTTGTAGGATATTGGTAATGATCAGTTGTCTAGTAAAATGTAAATGTAATAGATTAGTGTTGATCTAGTTTGAAGACCTTTTTCCGACTCGGCAAACACGTTACCGCTACCGCAGTAGTTTCCACTCGATTGGTTAACTAATGAATTTCAATTCGCATCTGATGCCAAAAATGGCGTTATTTGTACTCACTGAAGCGGATAAAATGACGAAAATATTGGAAAACAATAATAAACATTTTTTTTTTAAAAAAAAAGATGAAAATGTATAATTTGAAATTCGATGCGATTGTTTATTTGTAAATATGAATCAAAATTGAATTGATTAATTAATTAATTCAATAAATAATTAGTTAATAATTAATTTAATGCTAATTAAGTTAAAATAAATACCAGATGTCACATATTTGTATTAATTAAAAAATAATTTATTTGAAAAATAAATGCGCAGATTTTAATTAAATTTTTAATTGATTTTTTTTTCATTTAAATATTATAATTAAATAAAAATTAAATTAAAAAATCTGTGAATAAATTAGATTTAATGTAACAAACCAACACCAGGTTGCACACTAAATTAATACTAATAATTAATTATTAATAATCGATAATTGCAATTAAATTAGATATTTTATGTCATTTAAGACATAATTAAAATACATATAAATCAATCGAATAATCTTTATTAGAAAACTAATTAATCAACGCTTGAATTTAAATTCATTAATGTAACTTCCATTCATCATCCTAATTAACAACAATTCCCAACATGGCGATTACCGCTTGAATAATCAATCTATACTTACCTGGCGTAGACAACTCCGAGATCTTGAATTCGGATTGTCCAGAGTGAGACCCATTCATTGCACTAGGATTGGGTTGACCTTTGCGATTATCCCAAATCGGGGTAACTCGGGCGCATAATTTTTGTTAGTGGGGGTCAGCGTTCGCGCTACCCCTCAAATATAAATAATAAATATAAAAATAATAATTAATTCATTTTTAAGATTTAATTGATATCTAAACTCTATACTCTGACCCCGTATTTTGATGTAGAAGA
>JAQFZU010001567.1:0-12757 GCA_034696185.1 Henia vesuviana | reverse complement strand
AAATAATATTTTAAAAGATTTTTTTAAAATGTTTTAAAAATATTTTCTTGTATTCGATTTATTTTATCGTTTGTATCAGTGGCAGCTCCAGTGACTTGGAGAGAAATGGAGTAGGTGGGATCGGCGCCGTCTAAGCGCTGAGGAGTTTTCACAAATGGATGGATAAGCGATCGAATGAAGATAGGAACGAAAAGAGATTTTTTTTTTTCCTAGGGAAAAGTGAATATTCTTTGTCTCCTGAAGATGATTTATACGGTGGGGTCGGTCGATCTGAGGGTTTTTCCAATTAGCACGAGGCGGGAGCTTGTCTGTTCCGAGCGAACGAATTAAGTTCTTTCTCGTGACGAGGATGAATGGACCCATGCACGAATTATGCACTCGGAGACTCACTTTATTCGGGGTGGAATCAAATTCCCTACGATGCGACTCTATTTTCCTCAAATGATTTATTCCTCTTGTCATACCGTAAGGAGTGGAGGCGGGCCAGGTGACTCCGGCCGCACCCTAACGTTCTTTCTGTGCCACGTGTGACTGGTCACACTCAGAACCGTATATCACTGTCCTGCATAAAATTTATTTCGGGTCTGAGTGACATTAGTTTGTATCCGGGAGGAAAAAAGACATCAAATTTTTTATTGGGAATTTATAAAAGAAGATTTAAATCGGGTTAATTTTTTTATTAACAACGAAATCGGTTACAGGGGAATAGTAAAAGAACCGATGGTTATGCAAATAGAGTGTTATTCGAGAACAAAAGAGGGTAGATTAAGCTGTAGATATAAAAAAGGTTACGATTCCCTAATGTTGGTCGTGAGATGGCGGACGATAACGTTATTTGACACTCATGAGACCTAACAAAGTCTTTAGAGGGTCTCTACTGACTTAAGATGAGAAGAAAATTTAAAGTGAACTATTTTAAAACCCCTTCGAGATTAGATAATTTAATGTTTTGATTAATTTAAAAATATTTTTTTTTAATGACTATTTTAAATTAAATATAAATTTCAAAGTTGGATTTTTATTATATGTTGGTTGGACAAAATTTGGTTTGTGCCGTTTGTCAAAGAACTGCTTGTCGAGGCTGTTGTAACGTGTATTTGTCCATTTATCAAATTCATTTTGTAAATCAATCTGAGGTTGAAATGAAAAATCTTTTTTCTGACTCAGTTATCGTTAAAAAAAATGTTCAATAAATAATAGCTTATTCTCAAAGAAATGAATTCGAAGGTACCATTCTGGAACTGCGAAATGTAAGAAAAAAATGTCAGTTTTTCGGTTTATCCGAGACGAAGAAATAAAAGATTTGGAGTGAAGATATTGACTTTTTTTAATCATTTTCTAAAAGTGAAATTAAAAATGGATAAAATCAAAAATGATTTAAAATTTAGATTTTTGCATAATAATTGGGTATTTGACAGGTTTGGCTAAATGAAAATCTCCTTTAGGGATTCAAAGAACGACAATTTTAATTAGTGAAAATTGTCTCTCGCGTCAATTGTTTCTATTTGAATGTGATTATTCTAATTTTGCTCGTGCCATTAACGCGGTAAATATTGGAAATGCTTAATAATTGATGTGATTAGCGCTTTGACGACTCAATCGCCAGTTACAATAGTAATCTGTAACACATCGTTTTTAGACGTGATCGCAGCAAATTGGTCGTGTCATACGAGGTGAAGTCCTCTTTTAGCCTCTATTCTCGTTCGAGTCAATTGCCTTATAGAATGTGCTATCGATGAGTTGCACAGATGCTGCCCTACTGATAAAAGGGTTAAGTCAAAGATAATGAATGGCTTTTTCCTTTCACAATGATCGAGTGCAAGACCAATTTATATAAAAACCAAGTTAATTTATCAAGAAAAAAGTTTTAAAAACACATTATAATTATTTCCCGACCCTCTTTTCTAATTAGACCACCGACCGAGTTATTTACTCGAGATACGTTTCGTTGTATTAATTTTTCGAATGGCCACTAATTACACATTATTACGAATAGCCTGGCTTTTGGTGCAGTTTCCTTGATTTTAATGGGCTCCTCGTTTGGTGGTCCGATAAGATCGATCGCATCAATATTGTATTACAATGTTTTTATTTCTTAATTAAAATTAAATGAGACGTTATTTAAATTTCATGAGCAGAAATTATTAAGTTATCAATGGTACACAGAGTCTTGAATGAGAATTTAATTAGCAGATTCATTAAAAATATTTTTTTTTAATATAATTTTTATTTATTCAGGGCATTGCCAATTAAAACATAGGAAAAATCGTGTGGAATAAATGTGAGCGAGAGATTATTATTTGCTTTTATATTTTTATGCAACTTTTACGACGATGTTTGCTTGGAAATATAAGAACGACATGTGGAGTACATGAAGCGATTAAAAGCATGTCCTCATTTGTCTTCTAGGAATTGAAAATGTACACTTTTTTCAATCAAAAGTTTTGCACGTTGAACGCAATTCTATTTCATGTGCGCTTTACGAAACTTAGAATTGATTTTAAAGACGAGTTGTGTTAAAGGGCGATGCCGGGAAACGACGATTAGATAAATAAACAAAGGGTGATATACGATTCTCGTTTGTTGATATTTCCTTTAAAAAATATAATTTTGTTTAACATTGTATTTATTCAATTACGGATACAGAGTAAACAATATAATTACATGTAGATTTAATTAAAAATAGCAAATGATGTGTGTTGACAATTATTCAATAGTTAAATTGGAATTAATTCGATGATAATTGAATTTAGACAATTGCAATCAACCAATGGCAGTTAGGCGCTATAATTTGTGGATTAATTAAACGTTTGCCACACATTTTTTTATTTTTTCTTTGTTGGGAAAGTTATGTAATTCATCAAAGCATGTAGCAATTATTTTCGGGGTTTTTAGACACTCGCAAAGGAATTTATGGACCGTGAAACAGTAAGCTTAGATGAATACATGTCAAAACAGTAGTAGCCATTTATCGAGAAAAAGAAAAAAATTGTGAGGAGAGGTTGGATGTGAAAAGAGGACATGAAATGCGATGCCGTCATTTTCACTTTTTGCTGTCACTCCTGATTATAGGCAATAGCCGAGTTACCCAATAATAGGTTGAAACTCGCTGTTTTTTCTTTTTACTTCTTACGTTTTTCCACTCATTTAGGGTGTCTTTACTTATCATTTCTATCTAATTATATCTTGTTACCACTAAATTATTGCTCGTAATAACGATTAATTCGAGTCGGCAAATTATAGACATTTGGAAATATCATCGTGTGAAAAGAAGGATACAATGTGACGTCATTTATTTTTTATTTATGAAATATTATTATTATAGGTCAGAAAAGTGTAATTTATTTCGGAATTAAAAATTCGTTTCAGTTGGAACACACCTGTCGAGTGCAATTGCATTGGTTTTATGATTTATGAAATTAAGGAAGGAAAAGGGAACCGCAAATTTAGCTACTTGTAAAAGAACTGTCATTCTATCAACATTTTTTTTTTCATTTTATTCATATTGTTGCGTGGTTGCCTAAAGTGGGTAACGCGTATCTTGAGGGAAACTGATGTTGCGATTGAAAATGCAAATTGTTGAGTGACACGAACCAAAGCTAAAGAAATTCCTGTCAAAAGAAAGATTTTTCAGGTCTTTTAAGTAAGGGATGAATGCTTTTTATTTACATTTATTTTAAGTAAAAATTTTCTATTGTTTAACTTTAAATCCTTGCGAAATTGAGGGTATAAAAATAGCGACAATCAACATTTTCTTTCTTTGTCTTTGCTATGTAAATACTGCGAGTGAATCTTTCAGTGTTGCCAATGGAAAAGAGAAATAAATACGATTGGGCGCATGCGCAGATGGTTAAAAATAAACATGTTTTGTAACATTTGATATACATCGACGAAGTGCTGAATTGGGTTCGCCACGGCATGAATAAAATAATTTAAAAAAATATTTTTTAAAGTTTTATCGATTATTTTTACTAAGAAATTTTGAAAAGTGGAAATAGGAAACGTTTTTAGAGTTTTTAAAGGTGGAAAAAAAATTATCTCGATCGATTTAATCCTGCATTAAACTCGGAGAACGTTAAAGTTTATAGAAATGAGTAAAGGTTTAATATTCACTGGGAACTGAGTATATTGAAACTGCATCGCCCTATGAGTTCTATTCGTGAAAGAGGGTAAAAACATATTGGATGAATTTTATAAAGAGGAAAAAAATGTATTTGGAATGAAAAAAAAAAAATCTTGAGTTCATAATGGCCTCATTAGAGAATAGAAGTTTGTGAGGGAGAAAAGAAAGTCATTTGAGGGTTTCTCAAATACGACTCTTGAATACAAAACATTTAGCAAAAACAATTCCTAATTAATTTAATAAAGTAACAATTTATTTTTTTTAACTTAAAAAAATTTAAAAAAAAATAAAAATAAAAAAAATCTTATCAAAAGCATGACTTATAGCCATTTTATTTTTATTTTTCAGGTAAGAAAAAAAATTTTATTTCCCACCTAATTTCAACTAAAAAGCGAGTTGACAGGTAAGGAAAATGGAGTTTTGTAAAGTGATGTTTCATCACTCCTTTATTACTTGGTTGGCGCCATCCACGGAGGCTGTAAAACCCTATGGCGATGGATTTTGGTCGCAGGTTGATACACTTTTTCATTAAAAAAGCCAACTGCGATACACACACGGGCACCCGTCGGCTTAGAAAAATTAATTCTTATTAAAACCGCGCGCAGTCTGGTGCCCAGACCTTACATTAATATGTATAATGTTGCCCAAAGTTTCGAGTGCCTTCCAAGTTTTGCGACCCGTGGGTGGCCTTTTATCTTGGCAGTTTGTGTTTTTTGCTAGCGCATATATATACAAAAGCAGCAGCTTGCGTCGGTGTTACAGTAGGGGGTCAGTGTTGATCCGGCAGATGTTGGTGTTTCTTCGTGCGTCTTTTTCTTCGACCAGGTGCTCGTTATTAGTAGTGGGAGAGGCGATGGATGGATGCACGTGGCGGCAATAGGGATGTGTAGGCGCGATCTTTAATGAATGTCTCTCGTTGCCAAACATCTCGACAGGCTGTGCCCATATTAACCCTTTGAGCCCTTCCAATGGTGATATGGTGCGAAATAAGATTGTTTTGCTTTTGCAGAGGCTTAAGGCTCATGTGTATATATATATTTATATACATTTTATTCGATCGAGTGTTATTGTGGGACATTTGGCAACAGCCGCGCCCTTCTTCAGTTTCTCACTGCACCCGTGAGTATTGGCAACATTGTTTGTGGTGAATGCCTTTATTTCTTGCCTCGGCTATCGACCTCCTGCACATGCAGGTGAGATTGGATGTTGTGTTGAGTGCAGATTGTAGGATAATCTCATTTTCTAACATTGCAACCGAGAGAGAATGTTTTCCCTTACTAATGTCTCTCTTAGGGTTTGACATGTTAGCTTTTTTTTTTTACTTTTAAAAATGCTACTTTAGCCAATTGATTTTCAAATGTCGTCGTAAGTGCAAGTGGTTATGTATGGAAATTATTTTATGTGGTATTTTTGGTAATGCTGTGTGGTGTTAGTGCGTTGACAGCGAGTTAAAATATATTTCCCATAGGAATATAGCGAAGATGGGTTTAAAAAATGAATTATGGCACCCAACACTGGTGTTCTTTAGCATGGAAACGAAATGTGGGATTTGTTTTAAATGGACAATTCAAAAATCGATACTCGTCTGATTTAATTAATTTTCGAGCGAAGCATAAAAAAATTAATAT
This sequence comes from Henia vesuviana, assembly GCA_034696185.1. Classification (NCBI taxonomy): domain Eukaryota; kingdom Metazoa; phylum Arthropoda; class Chilopoda; order Geophilomorpha; family Dignathodontidae; genus Henia; species Henia vesuviana. Next base: position 7,006 of record JAQFZU010001567.1, on the reverse strand, counting down.
AAACCTAAGGCAATTTGAACAATGGTATAATATTTAATTTGATTTCTTCATATCTTTAAGATGCAAAATAAATTAATGGAATATAGCAATTTCAATGGGAAAATCTATTCAAGTTCTCTGATTTCATCTTTTAAAGTCTTGATACTAGTGTTTTTCGAACCAGAAAACCCATAATTAGAAAGCGGATGACTACCGAGTAATAGCACCATAGTGAATCTACGATTAATTGGAAAAAGAATTTTATAATTTAACCCTGGAAGCTGTAGAAAAATGTGAAAAACACGATAAAAAGTAATAACGTGACTATTTTCATTTTGCAACTGTCACATTTCAAGATCCATTTGGCGCACGTCGAAGTCTTGCAATTGGAGTGATTCGTTGTCACTGTGAAACCCAACATGCGGCGAAGGACGATGTAAAAGGTGAAAAGTTGCGTGGTATAATTAGGTTAGATTCAACCCACTCTCCCAGTTGCGAATCAATCAATATCTGTGTGTGTAAGAGCAGGAAGTGAAGGAGGACAACCACCGGATGGAAAGGACTCTTCGTTTACTCGCTCCCGCTTTTAGGGTGAGACGAAGCGGAAGAACAGTGGTCGGATGAACTACGGGAGTGGCGAGAAGTGCAGCATAATTGAATTTTCTCTTCTCTGTTAACTATATCACGAGGATTTAGTTTAGAGAAAATGTGCACGCTTTCTCGTTAAATTCGATTTACCTTTTTTTTTCTTTCTTTTTCTTAATTTGGATTGACGCTGTGAAGAACGGTATTGAAGAGCCACGATTAATTGAAATCCACACGACCAAATGCATTTCTCTTGTCAATTTAGGGTCGAACACTCGTTATCTACGAAATTTGGTTAATATTTAACGTGTCTACTTCTCAACAATGCAACTTAATCCACCTTTCGTTTTAATCCAATTCAAGCCGAATAAAGTCGTTTCATTCACGAGTTAGACGTAAATTGCAGTGGTGTAAGATTAATGACTGCCGATGGAGATTAATCGTGGCAACACGAGTGTTGCCATCTCGTCTGATTACAAAAATTTTCGCAGGTGCTACTAAAACCTATCTCCTACAGTGCAAAAACATATATCAAACGAGACACATGGAACAAACATTATTTCCCACTATGCTGAATCTCTAGGTGGTTGTCACATTTCGAATGACTTGTGTTAAAGAGCAAAGGTCGAAACGATTTACCCACAACACCATTCGACTTTACCTTCATTTCCATCTACTCTCGGATCCTGATGAGTTGAAGGGAGAGGAATGGACGGTTGCATTAGTCAGCAGAAACTGCATTCATAAAGATTTCATAAGTCCAAACTTAAGATTTATTAATAAACGTAAGAAATGTGTGAATTAATTATAATTTTATGATTTTCTTGTAAGTTTGTAAGTTCTAAGCTAACAAATTTAAACGCTTTGGCAGCTTTTAAGTATTTGTTAGGTTAGAAAGTGCTCTTGGGTTACTTTATAAATGCATACTTTGGCATCAGTCTATACGTTAGAGGTTGGATTAATGTCCTCTGTGGGCTGTATGGTGCAAAGTAATAGAAAAGGGGAAATTCTCCGGGGCCATTGCTCGCTTAATGGATCTGGCCAGGCATTCTATAACGTGGATATAAGTTGTCAAGGTATAGAAAATGGAGAGAAAAAAACATTAGGATTGGTAGTAGTGGTTGTATTAATCTATTTTCTTGTTTTTGGATGTGTATAGATGATGTTCGATGATGGCCAGCAGCTGTTGAGCGCAGCAAACTGATTGCCCTGCAGTTTCATTACCGAAAGAGATTGTGTGCACTTTTGTTAATGACACACCTGCAATCTTATCCCGGGTCATAATGCTTTGCTCGGAATGCCGTTTGCCTCTCGGCATGCTGAGGTGGCTGATTGTGGTCCAATAATAATATATAAAGGATAGGAATGTTGCATTTTTATATGGCCACTGTTAAAATAACATTTTTTTTTTTTTAATATCTACATATGATATATCGATATTGGCTAAAATAATGGCCAACTGGAAAAAATAAACACAATAAAAGATATGAAAACACTAAATAAAGCATAAAATGTAGTCGTCCGAGACTTTTACGACTTCACTTTCACATTTGTTGACTCGACTTTACTATCGAAGAAAAATGCCCAGCATCAATAGACCCATAATTTGATCGCGAGTGGATTATGCTTGCATTTATCGATTGTGTCCTTCTCTCTTAAAGTCGTGGATAGTTGATTGGCTTCTTTAATACCGCACCGAAATCCTCTATGGGAATCCACTTTGGCCGCAAAAGTTGCCAAACTCTTTAGGCTTATGCTTCTGTTGAGTCGCCCGTTCCTCTATTAAGAGATTACTCGGGGTTTACTGTTTGATTAGAGTGAGGTTTATCGGAAATCGATACAGTTGAATCTGATTTGTTGACATGCCCCTCCCCCCTCTCTACTCTTACATATTGAAACCGAATTTTACGTTTTTCAACTTTCGTGCAATTTTACTTCCAATTTCTATAAATACACACGGAATATTTATTTAACGCCATTTCTTTATTTCTTTCTCTTTTTCCTCTTTTTCGTATTACATTTTTTAAGCTTGGAAACGTGACTCAGCACCCATAATTCGGAACTTTTGTTAAATTAAAAACCGTAGATCTTATTTTCGAGAGGTTGAAGCACCTAAAATTGGAATAAGATTTTTCTTTTGTAGTTAAAATTATTATTTGTTTATTAAGTCCGGCGGATATTTTAATAAAGCAATTAAAAGATGGTAGGTGCGAGATGGAAAAAGAAATAATTTGCTCGAGCAGAACTACAGGGGCCAAATGCGGAGTTAAAATGAGATGAGGAGCCGCGAGTTGTGAGTGTATAAAGTAAAGTGACTTTTAATGATTCTATTTGCACATTATTAAACGGAAAGTTCATCGAGCTCGCGGCACTCGCAACCATAACCTCGCGCATTATTATTATTGTATATAAACAACAATTTTTGCACCTCATTTACATAGGTGAAATTTTTTCCATTTCTGCTTTAGATGAGAGTAAAATACACCCGTTGCCATGCTTAGGAAAAAGCGGTTGAAGCAAATGGACTCAGAAAAGTTCCATTAAGTCTTTTTAAGGCTTGTGTATGTGGGACACTGCACTCGATTTTATGGCTGATCGAGCATTGGCTTCAACTTAGCGTGAAAACGATTTATACTACTATTTTACACCTCTAGGATAATGATGCGAAAGGCTTTAATTATGATTTAAAAATTATTTCTAGGTTTATATTGCACAATTTTTTTATTATTTATAAAAATCAATTTTATATTAATAATAACCTCTAAAGTGTTTTTTCCGTTTTCATAAATTTTCAATGGATTTTTTGATTGCAATTTTTCGATGATGAAATTTGATTAAATTTTAATTTACGAAAATAATAAATAAAATGTTTATTGAAAAAGAATTTAAGTGTGGAATGAGTGGAAAATTAGTATTTAAATGGTTATAGGATGAGTTGGGACGAGTTAATAAGTGACCTGGATCATCCTTTTGTACACAGTGAATGAAAATTGTTGTCCAATTTCCAACTTCCTCAATTAGGGATCTTGATGGAAAGGAATTGCACAGGAAATAATTACATGGAGTGTCGCTTATTACCATCGACTTTATTTCGTTTGGGAGATTTTTGAATATACCATTAAAAGATATTTACTGGAATTTTTACATTTTTACTTTTTTTAAGGTTTTTCTTTCTCTGGTGGTTCAAATACACTTTAATTCAACAAACAACTTCCACTTTAGTTGTGTCTGTCGCGATAAAAATTTTATTCAACTGAGGCCATTACATTAAGTCTTTCAAGTGCTTTACAAATTATTTTGTATATAAAAAATGCCATTGGTTGAAAGAAATAAAAAGAAAATATGAGCCTCGCTTGCAATTTTGATATTAACTTATGACCTTTGGGGTTTATTATTATTACTGGTGTAATATTTTCAGAAGAAAATGTTTTTTCACTTTTTGCCCATTAAATATGGCAGTCGAGAATTTCTTTTAAAGTTATTTTACGGGTATTTAAGCTATGTAATTTTGTTTGCAAATTTAAAATTTTATTTCATTGAGGAAATGGTGTTTTTGTATGTAAATATTTCAAGTATTAGGGGATCCATAAGCCACCGAAGAAAAGGCTTAGCCGAAAGGAAACAGTTTGAGCTGTGACACGACTTTCGTAGAACCATAACAAACCGCAAACCGCGCTCTGTATTATCCTGGTGTTCCAATCGATATCTGTCAGAATTGGCTTAATCTAAACTAAAGGATGAAACATACGAGCACATAAAACATCGATACGATCAATTTACTAATTTTACTTTGATTTCTAGAAATTATCAAAATAAAATTCGCATTTAAAAATTCAAACTTTTCATTTGCATCTTTAACATAAACCAAAAAAAATAAAAAATCTTTTGGGACAAGTTTTAAGTAGTAGAAGAGGATACGAAGTTGTATTGATGCTAATGCAATGTGACGTAGTCGTCTTATTTTATCAAACAAATGGAACGTACCGTGTTGCCTGCTAGTTCATTGGCCCTATGAGAATTGAAGCTACTTTCTTTTCTTTTTTTTTCTTTTTTTTTTTCAGTATTTTTTCTTTCGAATTTGATTTAGCAAAGTGCTGTCGATATATTTTTTCATATATTATTTTATCGAGCTGAAATTTCGAGTTGCTCGAGATTTTTACTTTGCCTCGTTATAATATAAAAAGTATGGTCATTGGGTTGTCGCCCGCAGGCCTGCGTATCCAGCCATGTTCATCTCGGTTGCACTCGGTCAATAGAAATGAGTCGTGTGGAAAAGGAAGAAGAGGTGGTTTTCTGTGTGTTTTTCGAGTGCGTTTTCTTTGATTCGTAATTGCATGCTACTTGTCGTAGGAAGTGTTGTTGTTACGAGGCGAATGGGATCTTATTTTTAGCTGTTTTTCGAGTTTCCGTAGATGCGCGATTGCGCGGAATAAATGGAAGGAAATGAAGAATGCGAGTTACGCCGGGGAAGCCCCGTCGCGAGTGCCCATTAAGCGAACCTGCTGAGGTTCTACGGGGACCTCGCAACCTCCCACGATGCGCATATTGACAGTGGCATCCGTTTATGTTTCTTAGACAAACTTTCCACGATAATGGCTGGAGGGAATCGTTCCATATCCCTTATGTAGTTGGTTGAAGGCGAGCGAAAATTGCGGACGAGAGCCAGGCTGAGACGAGTCGGTTGAGTTGGTAGTGAAAGGAATCACTTTCAGCAAATTTAATTTGTGCCACATTGACTGGATCAGAGGACAGACATGTTTGAATTAAATTTCAACTCGTTTGAAATGAAACTCGTTTCACAAATTTTGGGCACATATCTGTAGTCGTTTGGTCGGTTTATCGTGAATTATTACAGCTGAACTAAGGACATTATTAATTTAAAATTTTAATATTTATTTTTAACTAAAAATTTCAGTAATCTATAATTTCTATTTAATTTGAATGGCAAATTCAATCATTGGAGCTTCGATGAATAGAGTAATGGAAAACAATTCAATTTTTACAAAATGGGTATTAATTGGTTTTAATCTTTTTGAAATTGTCCTTAATAACTGGGCATTTCGTATATTGTTGATCACTACGAATGTCGATATTAATATCAATTTAATAAATAATTATATTCCTTATTGCTTATCAATTATATTTAATACTGACAATTTGACAATTTAAAGCAATATTTACTTTGAAGATAATAATTTTCAAGCTTGGATAGTAGATAATGGAGAGTACAATTATATTACAGAAATCAATATCTATAATTTAAACAAAAAAAATGTTGAAAAATTGATGATATTAGAATTGATGGCTTTAAAATACTCAGTCTTTAAATTATAAAAAAAATATCAAATTTTAAATTTTCAAGTAAAATAAAATTTCATATTTAATACAAGTTTATCAGTTTATACTGACAGAGCTGCTTTAGCTATCGTAAGAAAGGAAAGACAGTAACTTCACACTACAGCGAACTGCACTAACCCCCGACATTCATTCATCCATATTGTATCGTAGAATAAACACACTCGTATAATACTCGAGGGTAAAAACCTGGAGAAGGTGAAAGACTGGGTTGAGTTACCTGGCCATTAAAGTGAAGGTGATTGGTGGTATCTTTCGAGAAAGTCATTAGTAGAATCCCATATAGTAAATTAACTTGGGATTTACAATAGCTACTGCACCTTTAATATTATATATATATAAACGTTAGCAAACAGTAAATAACTCGCTATTTTTAGTGTAAACAGTTTGAAATGGGATTTTAGGAAGATAAATTTTAAAAAAAAAAGTAGAAAAATATTTGCAACACGTCTACGATTGCATTGTATGTCGTGCAATGACTTTTCCCCGGTCGACCACGCATTTGCCAACGCTTTGAGATGCAACTTTTCCTTCAGGAAATTGCACCCAGGATCCAGTTCGGTGGGTAAAAGAAGAAGAAAGTCGTGCTCTGCCAAGCTGCATCGAGGGAGTCGTGAGTCGGTGTGGGCTGGAGTCGCCCGTGAAATTGCCTCGACGCAAAGGGACAAAGTGGCAGATATTGTACAAACTTTAATTAGACAGGTGCCAAAAACAAAATCTCAACTGTCATTAGTAAAGTCGTGCCTTAAAAACTTTGTTACAGAACAATGTTTTGGCTTTTTTATTCTTTCGCATAATTCTCTCGAGGCTGGTCTCAACTTACTAACAAGGAGACTACAGCAATAAGGGAATAATAAATCCCTAAAAAATTGTAATAAAATAAATCATTGTTACTGCAGAACAATGTCCTTTTCCCGTATTTTTTCACAATGGTACCAACAATATAATTTTGAAAGCCAAACTTGGACTTTTTGCAACTTATTTGCAATATGGAATGTGTAATCTGGCTGTGTAAAGAATACATAACTGTTTGGTTGCTAAGTGATCTAAAGTTTGAAAATATTTTATAAGATCCAATTATCTGGAT